>UELX01000716.1:0-63642 GCA_900480035.1 Eupelmus urozonus | reverse complement strand
TCTGATCACCGAAGTTAAGCAGCATTGGGCGCGGTTAGTACTTGGATGGGTGACCGCTTGGGAACCCCGCGTGTTGTGTTGCCTCCCAACTTTTTTTTATTTTTTTTTTACATAAAACTTAAGTAGTTTATATATTGATAATTTAAATTTCTATGTCTAAAATTATATTAATTAAAAATTTTTATAACGATTAATCAAATAAAAAAGTTCGGCTAAAATACTATAAAGCAGTAAAAATAATACAACTTAAATTAGTATGCATTAAAAAATTCTAAACTCATATTTTAAATACATTAGATTATACGGCCTCCACAAGGTCGAAGATTAAGTTCACTACGATTAGAATTTTCAAGAAAAACAAATAAAAAAAGTCGCATCTTTTTCGCCGATCAGATAGCAAATAAACTGTCAACAAAAACTTTATTATTATACTTATAAAGACAAGCATTTAAACCAACTAACCATTTTCACTTATCGTCAAAAACTGATTTCTCACGTCTGATAAACCCGAAGAGGAAGCCACCCGTTTATTTTCCGGTTCGTCTACCCTAGACAAGAGTCGGTTAAGAGAAGCACGCGCGTCACTACTGGGGCAACTTCGGCCTCTTATCAACGTAGCAGCCAGAGATACCCTGACACTTCTTCCCGCGCTTTAGTCTGGCGCGAACGGCGGCATAAAAGCAAAGCCTGATGAAAGTCAGCGGCGATGAGAGAGAAAGGAAAAAAAACAAAACAGCGCGAGCGGAAGCCAAACGCGCGGCCTCGTAAAAGACGAGAGAATAAGTAGCGTTATCCATCGAGTATCTGGTTATATCGCGCGTCTTTAAGACTTCGGCAGCGGTAAACAGAGCCGGCTCTAGGCTTGCCGGAGATATTCACGCGCCATAAAGTCGCGGGGGCTGCGAGAAGTTGCGTGAGCGAGGCTTTTTTTCTTTTTTCGCCGTTGTCGTCTGCGCGCGGCTCTAGGTGGATAATGGCCATCGGAAATGAAAATAAACGGCGGGACGGATTTTACGCGGGGCCGCGTCTCAGCCGCGGATTTTATATAGCCCGCGACGTGTAAACTTTGGGGCTAGCCTCGGCCGAGAGCGCTGTTTATTGCGGCTGTTCTTCGCGGGAATGGCATTGTTGATATTTCATAAGCGAGGCGCGTGGTGGAAAAGTCATCCGTAAAAATGCTGTGGGGTTTAATTGGTAAGGAGACGGATAGTGATTTTAAAATGCCTTGGGTGTCGCGGTATAAGATACAAATGGTTATACATGTAGTGGAAGAAAAAAATTATAAATTGTTAAAATGATATCTTGAATGACTATTATGTTGTATGAAAAAAAACCTACCTACCTATATAAAGTTAATTTTTTTTATCGAAATTTAATAATTAAAGAATTGTTATACAATTCATTGAGTAGACTCTCTTCATTACTTTGTTCTGATTACTTCCCTAGTAAAAAATTAACCATATTCTGGCCAGAATTTCTGGTTAACAAAAGAAAAAAAAAGAAATGTAACATTTTACTCATAATTTCGGCACTAAGATACCTCAGCGACAAAGAAACAACGCTACATTCCCACCCGCAAAAAGCAAGCTCTGCTAAACCCAAAAAACAGCAAAACTTTTCCCCGAAATCCAAACGAACGAAACGAGCCCTCGGAGCTCGAGGCCGCAGCCTCGTCAGAAGAGCGCCCAGACAGACGTACTCGGGGCGCCCTCTAAAACATTCCGGTTCCTCCCAGTGTGCAAACACGACGGCGGGGCCGTCTACAGTAGCCGAGCTCTGGGCTAGTGAGCGCGCGCGGCTGAGTGCAGTGGAGCAGAGGCCGGCTCGAGTTTATACGTATATATACACGTATACGCCGGATGTATAAGAGCGAGCTTGTGTTACAAGGTTGTTGCGGCGTGTTCCTACAACGTCGAACACGCGTTATCAGATTGAAGAGGCGGCATCGCGCGCGCGAGCTCTCCCCAGAGCCCCGGGTTTCATCGTGAAAAGCTCTCCGCTTCTAGCGACGATGACCAGAAGGTATAGCTTCGAGCGAGAAGACGAAGGGTCGGGGCTAAGGCTGTGTTTGATCGCTCGCTTGCTGGTCTACCGAGGATATCGAGTTTGGGATTTTTTGGGGTTTGCTGTTGTTGCTCGGGGTTGGGTTGGTGTTGTCTTTTGCTGTGCGGATAGTTTGATATAAAAGAGCCTTTACGAATAAAATTTTTAACAGTTTCATGTTTTTATAAAGACATTCCTGGAATAATGTTTATAGTCGATCATGCAAAAATTTTATCCGGAAATTTGTATTACGAAAAGAAAATTATTTATTAATGCTCGTCAAACAAGACAAAATGCGATAGTAGACAAAGAATTGTCATATGTATTTTTCATTGTTTTCATTGCGTAAACTTACAGGGTGGGTGCTATTTAAATGTACATTCTTGTCATAGAACTTCTCCCTTAACACAACAAACTAAGCGTGACAGTAGTCTCCGGCTAAACGGCACTGGCACGTCGAGAAAAATGGCATTTCTGCTAATATTTACTTTAGCGAGAAGGGTGTAGCAAGTGAGCGGAACGCGGGGTAGAAAGCGTCCAGCCTTTTGCAAAACGATGATGCGTAGTGACACGAAGACACGCTTACTTTAATGGTAGTAACTTTCTTTTTCCTCTCTTTTTTTTTAACTTTTCGCAGTGTTACTACAATTGACTCGAAAAATAATTTAGTGTTCTGAAGTAAAAATGTTATTAGTTCAGTCTATCCTTAAAATTCTGCTAGATCCCAGAAACCTTTATTGAATCAATTAAACTTTTATTGATATGATTAAATTTTTTTCTGAGTGTAGTTAACATCTAATCAACTGCAATAATCGATTTCACTTTTTGCTAAGATAATTAAATAACTAATTAATTATTAGTTATTTATTCATTTCACGTTTCGCAAAAATAGACTATTTATCTAAAGCTTATATTTAATTATTATTTATTTAAATAAAATTATATAAACTTTAAAATTGACCTCTTTATAAATGAGAGATACTTTTACGAGAAGGAGAAATAAACTGTATATAATATTAGTCAGTGTAAAATCTCTGTAATCGTAAAAGGTGTCCCCGCGTACTTGTCACTAGATGTCGCATGTGTAATTATGTCGATATAAAAAGTTCTAGCTTAAAGTTACTTGTATCACCTGCTCCGCTCGCATCTCATACCAAGCTTCATCACAGTAATTTACCGTACATTAATAAAGAAACTAACAAACCAAAAATATCATCTCGCTACAGCAAAAAGAAATCATACATCGATAAAATATCGCAAAAATCCTTATCCCCGACATTAATTACTATCCCCAAGATCAACTAACGTCCAAACGCCAATGCAGCCCCTCGATCACTCAAAAACAAGACAAACAAGCATCCCCGGCTAGCCGGCTAAATAAGCAACATTTTATGCGGCAGCGCGTCGCCTATTAACAAGCGCCTTCGCCGCGTCTCCAATCAAAGCCGGCTTATCGGCTCCTGGCACGCACGAGCGTGTTGAAAGACGACACCCCGGCTCGTCAAAACGAATCGCATAACCAGTCGTGCTGCGCGCGCTTATCGCGCCTTCGCTTCTGTCATTACACCGGCGTACATCCTCGGGCTCGGTAATTGCAGCCGCGACGTCTTCTATTAACGAGCCATAACAGTACGTCAACTGGTTCGATCGCGGAAAGGTGGGGGGAGGATCGATCGATAATATAGATAACGCATTGGCCGGCGCTGCGCCGTCTCCGATATGCATTACGCGGGTAATTATCGGAAGGTGACCGTAGTGCATGTGTATACAGGTATGTATCGTAATTCCGGGCTAAAATCTATATCCGGCAGGCTGCTAGCCCTGGGAGAAGCAATATAATTCGTATTAATAATAACAAGCTCGAGTTTACACGCGCGCGCCCTCGAATGTACTTATATGCGCGTATACAATGTTGGCTGTGTGTATATGCATATATATACCGGCAATTGCGACGTCGGCGGCGTCGCACGGCCCACTGGCTCCTGGACTTTAATGCTTTTATAATTGCGCGCTCGGGCTCGTTGGAAGTCTGCGCAAGCGCGAGGTACGGAAACGTTAATAAATAGCTTGGGACTTGGAAATTTTCACTCGGCCGTTTTTCAGTTACGAGCGTCTGACGCGCGAGCAGACGTCTGAGGGCAATTGGCTCGCGCGCCGAGTTCCGAGAATGAATTGCGAGTTGAGACGCGTTAATTATACGCCGATAATGCTTGCTTGGTGAAATGTGTTGCCGATTTTCTTTTCATTTCTGCTGGCTAATTACGGATTTGAGGGAATTAATGATTTGAAAATTGAGTGTTGGGAAGTTTGAGTAATGTTGGATTAAGGAAAACTAGTAGGGTTGGCTGTTGATTAAAATCGATTACAAATGCGAAAACAAGAATATTAACTAAAATAAACGTCGTTAAATAAATGTTTGCACAAGCAACATACATTAACTTAAATAGAAAAAACTTAAGTAAGGACGTTGTATGGACACTTATATTAATATCTTTATGAAAATATATTTAAGGGGATCTTAGAAGTTAGGTTAGATTTTATAGTAGTTTAAAAAATATGTCTTCAGCTTATAATATTATTTTTTTTTCAGCTTATAATAACTCCTAAAAGAAATATAGTATCAAAAAATTAAACAAAACTTTGGATTTAATTGCTCAAAAAGATACTTGAAAAGAAAAAACATGGAAAAAAAAACCAAAGAATAAAAATTAATTTAAAATATTTGCACACGAGTCAAACACAACTACATAAAATTATCATTATATCCCCAAAAAGAAACGATTCAAAACTATCTCCAGCAAAGCAACCCGAGCACCCATTCATCTCTCGCATACAATTACACAGCCCAGCACAAATGCCTAGACACGACATCATAAGAGAAAAGGCGCGAGCGAGCAAGCCACGCGCGCGCGACTCGACGCTCACCCTTTAAAACTAAAAATCACACGCTCTCCTCTACCTCGCACGCGAGAGAGAAACTTTCGCTCGGAATGCATAAAGTCAAAAGAGCACACACAGAGGCCGTTATTTTTTTTTCCGGTGCCGTGTCGTCTCCTCCCCCCCTTTCAGCTGCAGTCGGCTCCCTCAGTCATCGATGCGACGACGACGCCGTCTGCTGAGGGGCGCGCGCGCGAAAAAAGAGAGGGTGCGCGCATCCCCCCGTCGACCTCGGCGCGGGCGCGCCCGCGCACACTTGATGTGTCGTCCCGCACACAGTGGATGTCAATGACTCGGATGACTTCGCGCAACCGTCTGCAGCGCGCGCCCGGAAAATCGATTTTAAGCGCGACGACGACGACGGCCGGGTTTCAGACGCGCGCGGGGTTTTTTTATTTTAGACGAGCTGCGCTGAGATAAAGCGAGAACGAGCCAGCGAGCGGTTATCGGTCACGATTTATTGCGGGGGAGGCTGGGGGTGTGGGTTGGGCTGGAATTTTCGCGTGAGCGCGTTAAGAGATTTGTCCGTGGCTTTCAGAACGAGGTCGCCGGAAATCGGTTTCGGATTGGTTATAGGGTCGCGAGGAATGGGAGCGTTAATTAATTTTTGGTTGACGCTGCGGAACGTTTTTCGGATTGCTTTTTCTTCTCTCGTTTGGTGTAATTATTTTGTGATTAGTTTTGATGTGAGCTTTAATCTTTAGTAAACCAATATTTTAAACGATATTGGTTTACTTGCAATTGATCGTGATTTATTTTTAAATATATTTCGAAAAATTAATTGTACTCTAATTCTAATTGGATCTAAAAGCCTTTGAATGTTAAAATAAAGTATTTTGATATTAGCGAATTTTGAAATAATATTAATCGAAGTGCTTTTAATATTTCGGTGGTAGTTTTTGTGATTATATTCGTATTTTACTCGATTTATCCATAAAAAGTTTACAAATACTATTGAAAAGGATAGTAAAATAATAAAGCTAAGTAAAGATTTAAATACAGTACAACATTGTCATACTTTGTTATTGAAAAATTAGTATATATCAATTTTCCAAATAGCAATAATTCAATCAGGTATACCGATCAAATTAGTAACCTCAACAAAAAAGCCCCTGGCAATTTAATGGCTTTTAGTTTCCTCCATATTAATTTAACAATCCCGTATATAGTATATAATTTAATTATAAAATATATTTATACTTTATAATTTTTTTAAATGATCGACAGTTTCATTAATATTTACAAAAATTACAAACACACACATCCAGACAAACATTTCCTAAACATTTTCTCACGTGATTTTAAAACTTAAACTTGCAACACCTCTAACCACACTTTCAGAAAGTTTTAACAAAATTCAAAATTTTACTATTACAAAGCTTTTCCCTTAAGCAAGCAAAAATCTTACGTCCTACTGACGGCAACCAGGTTGACCACCTCCACACGATCTCTCGCATGCGCGTCTCTACCTCCTACGCCGCTCTCGTCAATTCCGCTCCCCCTGCAAGTCTCTTTTTAACACATGCACGCCCGCTCGCAGCGTACGTCGGCTCTCTAACAACCGCGTCGGGGGCTGCTGCTACTGCTGTCGCCGGCGTAGTCCGGGAATACCGGAAATTCTTGCGCTCGTTACCCCCGTACGGGGCGCGCCTGTGTATGTAAGAATAAGACCTCTAGGAGCGCAAACAAATTTTCTAGACTGCGCTGGATCGTCCCTCGCGTTTTTGCTTTCGCGCTCATTCCGGCCAAAGAGCTGGCTTTATGAATACTCGCTTTTTTATGCTCGAAGAAGGAAGTATATATCGCTTTTGTAGAGAATAATTTCGTTTAAGATGTTAGAGAAAATAAGAGGGATTAAAGTAAAGTAATGAATGTAAAGAAATTTACTTATACAAAATTTTGTTGGTAACCAGTTTTTTGTTATAAGAACGTAATACCATTCCTTTGGACAAGCTTTTTATAATTATCTTTGTTGATATATTAATTGTTTTTAAATATTAGAATAACTGTTAGATGGAGATAAAATTAATTATAAAACTTGAATGTGACATCCGATTAGATTACAATCAAATATTATTCTTTTTTCCCGTACAATTTCTAATAATAATTTATTGTTGTTAATACGTATAGTGTTTTGTTTATTAACAATAAATGAGTTAAAAAGATAATTTTATCTTACGTTTTTTTGAAGAACCAGATTTGACTCAATCATTGTTTTATAAAAAAACATCGAAGTCATTTTGCAGTATTTACTCACCTGAAACAAAAAAATACGAAAATTAATAATGTTACATTTATTTTTCTGAAACTATAAAGTTTTAGTTTATATTTTTACTTTAACAGTATATATTATATACAATATTTTCATAATAAATTTATATGTATTCAAAATTTCATGTATTAAATATAATTAAATTATTTTCATGTATTAATTAAATGTTCACGTATTAACAATTTTGTTCCCAGTTCATGTAAACCTGTAAAAAATAGATTCTTTTGGAGCGTGTCTTTATTTTACAATCTCAACTTAATGAAGCAATACAATTTAACAGTGAAATGCATAATATAAATAATATAAATTATACATGTATGCGTATAATAAACTCAAAAATAAAATTTCTTATATAAATATTTCACATTTTATAGGATATAGAACTATTTATCAATGAAAATACTTTGCAATAAACTATGCAAATTCAAACGAGCCAACTAAATAGTGAAACTCTCATTACAAAGTTGTACATCCACTAATTGCTGGGCGGAGAATTGTCGATAAAGATAAAATGCAAACGGTCAGCGTAACCAGCCTCACGACTTACTAACGCAGACGAACCTAACTAAGAATCATACAAAAAAATCAGTCATCCCGCACGATATGAAATTTAAATTTAATTCCTCGCAAGCATTATAAGTTCGAAGAAAAAAAATTTTCAGCAAGCGCAGATTGCATATACACGTTATAATCGCGATTAACCGTCGGAGAGCGCGCGGGAATTAAACGGCAAAAAGTTCGCCCGACGACTTTTCCGTTAATTAATTCGAGAGCGAAGGGGACTATACGTATAGATATGCAGCAGCGACCCACAGCCCTGTGCACACGCTTGAGTTTGTATTATGAACAACTTTCATAATTAAGCCTCGAAGAAAACTTTCGGCTGCGATGGATATACCCGCGCGCTCAGCCCGAGCCGACTTTTCATTTTCCGGCTCGTTTTGCCTGAGCGCTCACGTTCTCCTAGTGATCGAAGGAATATGCGACGCGAAGATGTTGACGTACAAGTAACGAGCTCACGTCTACGGGGAGAAAACAAGCATGAAGATGTATCTACGGATGCACGTAGAGTATTATCTTGTTTGCTGGCGGGAGTGTGTGAATGTCAGGCGAGAGAGTAAAATAGAAAACGACTTGGTCTTTTTTTGTAGGGCGTTTCTTCTGTTATTTAAATAGAATATCATTGATGGATCCTAGTTCTTAATTTTTAGAAGTATTTTTGTCTTTTCTAAATTTATGCTTGCAAAAATTATCGTTTAAAGTACGTTCAAACAAAAATACCACAAGATCCCACAACAATATTCTAACGATAAAGCACTCTACTAAACTAACCAAGATCGTTTTTCCCTCTATTTTCAAATAACGATATATCGACACCGCGCAAGCTGGCGCCTCCACCGGCGCGGGCCCGACCAAAATGCAATATCCTGCCGGTTTCCGAATGCCGTAGGTCGCTGCTCAGACATAAGGATGCACGGCCCCCGCGCTAGCTGAGTTATACACTCCTATAACGCTCCGGTTATGAAATATCCATTGGGACGAAACTTGATAATACACTTTTCGCGTTAGGCTAACATCGCTCGAGCAAGAGAGAGACACGTTTGCGAGAAACTTTTGGAATGGCGCGCTTACAGTGCGAGTAAGTGCGCGATGATTTTCCTGCGTTATGGCTGCAGTTTTTGAGTTGGAGTGAGAGGGTTAAGAGGCGACGGATTGTATATTTCATTGAATATTGTTCTAGTTTTAAAGAGTAAATAAAAGATAATAAAACTAATTTAATATTCGTTTCCATTGTTCTGATCAATTAAAAATTTAAAAAAAGAATTCCTTAACTAATAAAATACTGAATCATATCACAATCTTAAATAAACTTTTTCCTACTACTTCTAATACTATCATTACCTACAAAGCACACACGGAACATGAATAAAGCTTTTATCCCTCCAACTCTTTATCTTCACTCTCTCCCGAAAGAAAGCCGAAACTTTCCTTCGGCCCATATATTCATAAACTTCTCGCGCCGAGGCGGCCTCGTTATCGATGCAGGCCGCTCGACTTCCAAAAGTGTACCATCCAGAGAGAGCTCGCGATCTCTCTCCACTCTAGAGCGGCGTTACATCGGCGAATCGTTCATGCAAGTCAAAGGCTCGCCGAATTCGCCGTGGGGGCCGTATAAAAGTTCGAGCTCGGCGAACATTACGCGCGATATTACTAAGCCCACGGAGAAAGGAGAGAAGACGTTAACCCCCTCAGCTTATCTTTCTCATATTCAATGTAAGACTCGAGTTTTCTTTCGCCGCGCTCGCGCTAACTTTGAAAACTTTGCCGCAAGTGCATTTTCCGCCGGGGCTGGTGGTGCGTAGGTACGTGCGGATAGTTGAGAGAGAGGCGAGGCTGGGGTAATCGAATAAGCATCTCACGAAGTGTTTAGCGCGGGGGTGGAAAAGCTTGTGCGTATAGTTGCACGTTTCGCCTTTTTGAAAGCGCGCCGCAACAGTTTAACGAAGTCTAAATGCGCGCGGGCCTTTTCCGAAAGTTTCGGTAATAATTTTAATGTACATTGTGCGCGCGGAGCCGCGCACGCAGCGAGCGTTGCTCTCTGAGGCTGACTTTATGTGGGTCAGGGAGGATTATGATGCTGAGAACTTTTACCCGTGAAAGTGCGAGAGGTGCGTTTTTGTTCGAGGGGTGGATTCGTTGTTGGAATTGTAGAATTAGGTGGTTTAGTTTGGACATTGCGCTGATGTCTATATTAGCTTTAATTTAGTGAGAATGCTTTTTTATATTAATTGGTAATTTGGGAAATTTTATAAAATTCTTTTAATTTGGGGAAACTATTTTTTCGTATAAACATTCATTATTCTGTAGAATGAGTAAACTAAATTCAAAAAGACAAAATGTTGGTAAACAACTTAATACTTTTAGTTATAAGTTAATGCTGTATTCCGCTTATTAATACAAGCGTAAGTTAATTTTAATTTTTAAAATTTAAAATATTGCAAAAAATTAATAATTTGTAAAAAAAATAATAATATAAAATTAATCGTACGATATATGACATTTGATCTTTTATTAATCCTCAGGGATAATAAATCATCTCTTTATTATTATAATCTCTAATAGAAAGCTGAATAGGCCTTAACTATGATCTATCTAATTTGATTTATTATATACATTACATAGATTTTTGGTTAGGCTCTACTAAGAAGCTTATTAAGAGTTAACAAATTTTCAAAAGTTAGGCTGAATTAATGAAATTCCTACTTAAAAAATAACGCTTCAGAAATAAAAACAAAATGATAAGAAGAAAAAATGCATCTGGGACGATGCTAAATAAAAGAAATTCAATAAAAGGCTAAAATGAAAAAGCGGAGCGAGAAGCGCTGAAAAAGACAGAGTGAAAGATAATGAGAGTGGACAAGCGAGATGGGCAGAAGAAAAAAGAAGGTAGCTGGCGCTATAACAAGAGCTTTTCGCGAGATGAGTGGCATCGGAGAAAACAGTGGGCGGGGACGCTAGAATTTCACGCGCATTCGAAAGAGCTCGCGCCATCATCCATCATTCGCGCCTGTTTACAGGCACGACGGCAGACTGCGAATGCTATTCAATTTTCATGATGAAAAGCTTGGATTTTCCTACTTCCTCTCTCGTGAATTTCACTATTCAGACGAGTTGCCGGCTATGCGTGTGCTTAGGTACCCGAGAGGCGTTTCACGATTTCTACCTTGAGTATGTATTTTATCGATTTTCATACAGTAAGTATAGCTATTACGAAGAATCATAGAATCAAAATTACATTTTCAATACATTTTTAATTGAAAAATGTTAAACTTACAACATTAACGTTTTAAAAATACTAGAGATAACATTTAAAACATGAAAGAAACTACATGTCTGAAGTAGTAACAGTCCAATATAGTCGGACAAACAGGGTACATAGATAAACCTTTGTTTTAACAGCCTATTGTCGAGCGTGTAACCTCGCTAAAAAAAAGCAAACAAACAGACAATCCATAAAACAGAGCTCGCAACGTGACGTACGGCATAACAAGGTAGCGCATCCTCGAATCCTCCCGTTCTCCAAACAACGCTGACAATACCGAGGCTGCAAGTCCGATCGCACGAACAACGGATTCGCCGAACCGAGAATCGCACTTTTTCTCCCGATGAAAAATTAACAGCCGGTACCCCGCTCTCGTATTATTTCGCCCCTTCGGCTCTCTCCTCGGGACAAAAAAAAATTTTCAGAGAAAAAAAAATGGGTCCATCTCCGATGAATCGACGCGAGCGGGAGCTCGCATTATTCCCGGCGTTCGAATACGCGCGCGGCGGCTTTTCACTCGTCGACGAAAAGGCGCGTTTTTCCAGAGCGCGCGCGTCTGTCCCTGACGTGCGCGTCTCTTTATTGCGCCAAACAATCGCAGACGCGCCGGCGAGAGGCGTTAATTGTCGGATGACAGCGGAGGGTCGCACCCGAGGTTTTGACGAGAGCGACGCGCGCGCTGCAGCGCCCCCTACCCCTTTTTTCGAACCCCTTTCTTTCCGCTGTGTTTTGTATTTTTTTTTTTTTCTGCCACCGAGCGCGAACGGATATAGCGAGCGTTTTGTTTCGGATTGCCGGTGATTTCAGAGCGAGCGTTTGTAGTGCGTGCAACGGAATTGGACAGTTGGATATTTCGTTGATATTGTGCATCTCTCTTTTTTCCCCTCTTTCTCTTTCCCTCTGCGCGCGCGCTCGCTTTTTTCGCGGCTGTATGACGAAAGATAAGGTTGATTCGACGAGTATCGACAAACAAATGGCATAAGGGTGTGAATCGTATGTGTTGGTGATGCACGCGCGCGACTTTGTGAATTTTTGAATGGGATTTTTTTCGAATGACAGTCAAAGCTCGATGAATAGATAACGTTGGGATTTGCTTTTTGAAGGGAAGTTCAGCGTAGTAGTAAAAAACTAACTTTTAGTAATAAAGCTTTACTCTTATCCTGGCAGAATGTAAAACGCTTTTTAAGATTAAAAATATAGGGATTTCTATATAAAAGCAAAAAAATTGTAAAGGCTTAGTAAACTACAGTAAATAAAACTATTGTTCTTTTTGATCTTCTAACAATATACAAATTATTGATAGTTTTCATATGACTATTGAAATAACTTGACAGTAGATAATTTTATTATCTTGATAGATTACGATATGCATTTTGTTATAATCTCTTAACCCGAAAACCCGTTTCAAATGTAATAATTAAACATAAATTAATGCAGCTGCGTTTCATTGGTATAATCCACGCGAAATTCCAACCAATTGCTTGCAAAAGTTCGCGAAATAAGCGCAATAAATTCTTTTCCGCAAAATAAATAGCTCGATATAATTGATAAGGTTGTCGCTTCCAATGAACCGATTTAACGCAGCAATAAAGTTATGCCGTGCGCGGTTATCCAAAAGTCGAAAAGTCCGAATATACGTGCGTGTACCTCTTTTCAATAGCAAAAACAAAGCAGGCCGTCATTGAGGGGGCAAGCGGGCATTGAAAAAGCTAATATTTGACGCTACAACAATATTCATTTGAATGTTCGAGCCGCGCGCACAGAAGGGCTTCTCTTCTCGCAAATATTCAGCAGCCGTCGCCGCCGCCGCGATTCATTCAGGTTTTATCAGCTGTGAAAAATTAAACCGCTGAATGCAATCAATGCGCCGAGCATCGATATTTCCGGTAATAGCTTTTCAGCAGGCCAGAGTCGCGCTTCGTCCGATATCAAAGCGTACTTGCGCATGGGTTCAGCGTTAAAGGTACGATTGACGTGCGTGTATGCATGCGTGTTCCGCGATCGGTTGCGAAATATTGAGTTTAAAGCGGAATTTCAATGAAAATAGCGGCTGCTTAATGACATTAATTTAAAGTCAAATTAATTTAGCGAGCGCCGCGCGCGCGCGCGCACTAATTTCAATGCACTGCGCCAGAGTGCGTGAGCTCGTGCCGTAACGACTTGTATATCGTGACTCGATGGGGGATGGGGGATCGGGGCGACAATTCAAAGCAAATGAAATTGATTGTTCTATGAGAGCTGCCTGGCTTATGCGCTTGTTTTTGCTAAATTTTTCGAAACGATGAATTAAACATACCGGACGCGAAATTATTAATTACTTAATTGAATCATACGGCCTTTATGCCCGATCCTAAGAGTGAATGATGCATTTTAATTGGAGATAATTAATAACATTGATAATTACTTTGAAATTAGCGACGTGTTAATTTATGAATTTTATTAATAGAAATATTTTGCTTGATATTACTTATGAAATTAAATTTTAAATATTCAATGGTGATTGAACCTGCGAGCGTATTGGGAAGAAAATTGACTCTTCTAGAGTAAACAAATATGGATAAAAAGTAATCAAAACGAACCAATCTCATGCGTATTTCACGAAAAATTTACAAACAGGTGATTGGAACTCAATAACTTCTACAATAAAAAACCTAAAAAGCTTTTTTTTAGTAAACAATATACTAGATAATTTTTAATACAACAAAAAATTAAAAGTGATATTATAATAATATTGTTATACCAACTAGAGTTTATTTTTATAATTCATTTCTAATTTTTTTAAGTTAACCCTCTCATAACCATCACCTTCAAGCTCACTCCTTTAACTATCCCCGTCTCCGTGGAATCGATTTTTTTCTTTCACCACACGCACGTCGAATCATCACCGAGAGAAGTAGCAGAAAGGAAGCGCCCTGGCACAGAGCAACACAAGTAATGTAATACAGCAGCGAGCGTAGCGCGGACTGCACTTAAGCAGCTCGAGGGCAGGCTGGCGCGTCACGTACGCAAATCGATCGTCGCAGCTGGCCGTGTAAGTGTACGCTTTCTTCGCCACTGTCAGCAATCGACTATTTAACTTCCTTTCGCTTTTTCCGGTGATAAATAGATGCAACGTCTTTTTTTTGTATTTTTCCTGGAGAAGGGGGAGGCGTGTCGCAGATATTACTGCGATTCAATGACGTTCGCGGAAACGAGAACAAGGCATGAAAGGGACTTGTAATAGAGAGACAAGTCTCGCTTGGGATTGCGAAGGTGATTGAAGATGAGTGCTAGAGTGGCTATGATGATACTTTTATTGGAATCGTGGAAATTTCCTGCTTTTTCTTTTGGTTTTGGTTTCTGTGAATGAGCTGGTATCGTTACGTATTCATAAAAAACATGTTTTTCGAAATTGAATACTAAGAGTAAATGGTTTAAAATTAATTTTTTCTTTTACATGTCTATAGTACATAAAAGTGAAGAATAATTTTCAATATAATAATTAATTTTCATTCCATTCTATTCTGTTAATATTCCAACTATTACCAAAAAACCATAAAATATTCCTCGAAAATTCAAAATTTCCAATTTCCAACAACAACAATATTTCATACCCCCTTAACCCGAGCGTTAAATTTTCGCGTTTACCGCGCATGCACTTAACGCGCATTCTCCCCAACAGCAAACGCTGCTCCGTTGCCGTTACACAAAAGACACGAGCCAGGGCTGCCAAGCAGACGCGAGACAAGCCGGCGATACAACGACAGCCAAGAGAGAAAGAGCGAGCCAGGTATTAATATTGTCGCGCGCGTTGATAAATAGTTTCGACCGAAAGTTGCTCTCGCATGCAACTTCGGCACGCGAGAGCCAGGACATCAGGACGCCAGGGCACCGGCATTGTTAGCGTCCGGGAAACGCGTTATGCGCCGGGGAATCTTGAAATTTCACAGCCCTGCCATTATCGATTTTTGGTTTATGGCCCAGTTGCCGCTCGCGATATCGTCGCAGCTTTGTTTAGAGCTGAGCTGATTTTTTTTTTATTTTTCGCCGGGAGAGAGAAAGCGTAGATTGCGGTAAACAATGGACGAGCGGTTCGGCGCGCTGCGGAAGTGCCGGACGGAAATTATTGGGATTTATGAGGCGTTGATAGTTTTAGACATATTTTACTGCTCTATATTTTATCGGTTTAAATGATAAAGTGTAAAGAGGTTAAATCAGATGTGTTTTGATATTATTTATGGTTTAATAATTGCGAATTTGGAACGAAGGGTTAATGTTTGTGATAAATATTTCATTTTTAATTTGTTGTTACAAATGTTAATAATTTCGTTCCTATAATAACTATCATTGGCATAATCAAGTGTCAGTTATTTTGCATTAATATTACAACTTAAACTAACTGCCTAATTTAATAACAGAGAATAAATTAATATTATGAAAATAGACTTATCAAATACAATCATTTTTAATAAATAATACAATGAAATATCAATTGATTAATTCAAATAATAAATTAATGCTAAATAACAATTATAGAAATAAACCAGTAATTTATCTCGAATAAATCATTAATGGTCAAAGAATTATTTGAAAGTATATATAACGGAATCTAATACGAGAGAGAAATCTGCTCAGTGGAGTCTTCGGCACGTTTAGATAATCTTCGAAAGGTATAAAGTATTTTCTTCCGCAAATTAAATAAAGCAATTTCGCTTCGGATCTAATAAAGCAATCTGTTTAATCGAGTAAGTTGTTTAACTACTGAGACTCTGAGTGAGAAAAGAAGTCTTATCAAGGCAATAAAATTAAGGATGCTCAAGTATCCTGCTCAAAATTTTAATTTTTAAAAAGTTAGTTAAACTGACTATGAGAATTGCAGTTGTTAAAATAATAAAAAAAAAAAAACTGGTATGGATTTAAAATGTGATATAAAATAAAGAAGATGTCGGTAGTATCTAGAGAATATTAAATAAAGAATAATAACTCTTCAGTAAAATATCGTAGAAGGAAAAAGTGAAAGATAAGTAAGAAAAGAAATAGGGTCTGAAGGTTAGCAGTGACAAGAGGTAGAAAGTTAAAGGTTAAAAGTTAAAGTTGGAAAGTTGAAGTTTACATGTAACTATACCTTTCAAAAGTAAAAAAGTTAAACTTATGTACTCGAAATATATACACTCAATACTAAAAACCTTATACTTGTTTTTTCCACAACAATCGAGTTAGTTCTAACAATAAGTAACTAAAAGAAAATATTCATTTTTTTTTTAGAAAGATGAAAGCTGGATTAATATGAGCACCTTTTATAATCAACGAAACGTCACTATTTTTTACATTCAAAATAAAACAACTAGAAATAGTAAAATCTCATCTAGATACTGAACAAATCATTCAATAAAGTTTAAGTTTGGAACAAATATTGAAATTCGTTCACAAAGGTAAGTAAATACAATTCTCGCACTAATATCAGATCTATACGTACTATCAAATAAATCAGTTAACGATATTAAGAGAATTAATGACAGTTAATTAGCGAGCATGTCCCTCTTAGTTTGATAGAGTATAAATGAGCCTCAATAAAATATGTTCTTTCATTAATATACAGAGATAAAAATCCTGCTCAATGCTCTTATAAGCATTCATTGTGGATGGCTTTACTTCAAAATCAACTTCCATGCTTCATAAGTGTTATTAATTAAAAATATTTTGTTTTTTATTTCGTATAATGACATTTTATTATTTGACAAACTTATGAGTATTTCAATATCATCAGTTTAAAATATTTTCTTTTTTATTGTTTTAACAAATCTCTTCAAAAAGAATTAGATCAAAATTCAATGACCGTAACTGTAAGATAAAATTTACGTTTGTGACCACAAGTAATATTTCACAGTTTTCAAGATTTCAATCATTAAACTTTTTTCCAGTCCCTCAAATTCCTTCTCCCATCCCCAAACAGAATGAACGCCAATCCACCAGCATAAAAAAAAGGAAACTAGCCGAAACGCGCGCCTAACGTCTAATAAAATTCCCCGACGTCGATAACACATAGATAGCAGCTTGTCGCCCTCCTCCGCAGTCAAAGTAATATAGCACGACCGTAAAGTTCCTCGCGCGACGGCGACTACTTTGCAAACCAAAAACTTTCGGGGGTGGCGCGCGAGCGCTGCGTGAAAAACGGCTGAGGAAAGACTTTGAGTTTTTATACGAAAATACGGGCCGCCTCGTATATATTCGAATAACACTCGGCGCGCGATCCCCCCCTCAGTTTAAACCCTATGCATTTTTCGGCCAGGCAGTTTTTGCATTGAAAGAGGAAACCGGTGCTTAGTTTTACTGCGCTGGGTGAGGGACCGCAGGGGGATCTTTATATATATCTGGAACGGAAAAATGAAACTTATATGGCTGCGCTTATAGATAATTGAAATATGAATTTCAAATTTCAACGTAGCGGAAATCATGAATTTAAATTAATAATTTTGCCGGATGGGGTGATGGACTGGAGTAGACGGTTTGAAAAATTACGATTAAAATCTAATGGCCAATTAGAGCGGGATTTTGGATATTCGAAATATTGCCGGATTGGTTAAGTATACATAAATTATTATTACATACGGTTATAATCAGTATAGTTTTAAATCATATCTCATTTAAATTATTACAGTTTAATGCTGCTTTAGTGAAAATGATCAAGTACTAGATTATATAATAATAATATAAATAATATTTGATATTTCAACAAATCCTTTACAAAATCCCATTGCGCTAAAAAAGTTATAGGTTAATAGACTTCGTTCCCAGCTGAAATGCAACTATGGCAAAACAAATTTTGCATTGCTGACGATATTAAAAACTGAATTGCCATTCTTTTTTACTTTATTAGCGAAGTATTCCTGCAGATTCACAATCGAAAAGAGTAAAGGAAAATGGAGTTGCCAGTAATTTCATATATAAGCCAGAAGGTCGTTTCGAACTTTTCCAACTTTGTTTCGTTATAAAAAGAAATGCGACTCACGAGCAAGCGTACAAGAATCCAGCGCGCCCGCGTAACAGCAGCGCCGCTCGTCGAGGAGAATTAACTTCAGGAATGGCTGGAGAGTTCGCGCGCGATGTCGACAGATTGTTTACTGTCGCGCGGCACGCGAAGCCATCGTCGCATCAGCGAAGAAATGCGCGCACTCGCGACAGAGAAAATCGAGTCAGGTCCACTGTACTGCCGGGCTCGTAATTATTCCATCGTAAAAAAGCATCGCTGAGAGAGAGAGAGGGAGAAAGAAAACTTCGGTAAAGTGGAAAAGCTAGTAGGCGGCAGCGGAGTTGGATGGGAAAAAAGTGGGTGCTTTTTATCGAACAATTTTCGAGGAAAGGGAAAATAAAAAATAATCGTAGCAATTAAAAAGAGATTGAGCAAAAAGTCATTTTAACCGGAAAAATTATTCTGAGGGCAGTCTCGGAACAGTTAGTGTACGAGTAAGCTGCGTCATTAAGAAAATGCCTACCACGGAAAAGGTTCAGAAAATGATTTTGTAAGTCGGTCAGTAAAACCTTTGAAACCCCTGCCCTGCTTTTATGAAGGAAGCTAAAAATCAGTAAAATAAAATAAGTAGAACAAAATCATAAATTTTCGCAAGAATAAATTTATAATATTTTCATGGCTTATTCCAGTGCTTGAAATGAGTGTATCATTACATTACTGAATGAAAATCTAAGAAGCCAAGAGACAAACCAACCTTAATTTACACCTGGAAGTACAAAGCATTATTTACTTCTCTAGCAAAAAAGCTATTATTCTCGCCGACATTACTTCTTTACGCTCGCAGATTCAAAAGTTTGATTTCAAAAGCAAACACACAATTTGCGTCGAGAAGAAGGGAAAAAAAAGCGCGATAAAAAAAGCCCAAGGAATAAAGAAAGGGACGAAACTGAAACAAAAACGAAAAAAGAAATCAACAAAGAACTAGAGAAAAACGTCGCCGAGAGGGGCGGCAAGGGCGGAAAGAAAGTAAGTTAATATCGCACCCGCGCGCATTGTTCGAAAGAAGGTGAAAGAGGTGACGCTCGCGACACAAAGGCGAGCTGCGAAAAGAAGGGAACGGCGGCGGCAGCGTCTGTTCGCGCGCTCAAACGGCTTAATAATCCAATATGGAGGCGCGCTCGCGCGCGATTTATAATCCTCCGCTGGAAGGAAGGCTGCGCGCATTTTTCGCGCTCGGCGAATTCTTTGCGCGCTCTTTCGCGTAATACGAAGAAGGGAGAAGGTGCGAGGCGCGCCAGGGAAGAAAAGAGGATCGGACGGGTAATATACCCTGTTTCGAGAGCAGCGAGCTCTCGTCGGCGTGTAGGATTGCTTCGGCTCCTTTGTTTCAGCCGCTCTCTCACATACATGCGCAAAAAGCTTTAATAACCGCGTTCGAGCTTCTCTTTTGCGCGAAAGTTTGCTTTACGGGAAGTGCCGGGGGGAAGATAGAGCTTCGCTTTTTGGGTGAGAGGCCCGGAGGGGCAAAGGCCCGCAGCCGAATGACACTTTCCTACCAAATTTACGACATTAATCAGTGCGAACCTGTTCATATGCCGCGCGCCCTTGCCGGCAATTTCTCTTGCCCTCTCTCTCTCTTACGCTGCCGTTCGCACTTCCCGTTCAGAGCTGCCGGCGGGTTCAACACTTAGCCGACCTCTCGCTCTCATTCAGTCTAATTTCGGGCTTCGTTAAGACTGGATTACTTAGGCTTTTTTCGGTTGACGAGGGTATTAATGAAGGATTTATGTTAATATCAAAGAGTTTCGGGAATTCATTTTTTAAATAATTTTAATGATTTTCTTTATAAATTCATTAACCTACATATAATGCTCATAACCTTTTTATAGAGATGATTACGTTGCTACTAATAAAGACTAGTATAGTACATTCCAAAAAGTGCCTATTTTAAATTTATTTTTAAACCTTTAAAGTATGATAAATTTTCTCATAACAATGTTTTATATAAATTACTATAAATTATTTAATGTAAATTTGTAAAATTTAACATTGTAGGGATAATAATATTTATCAAAATGAAAGTTCTTCACGTTTCTCAAAAATATATTGTATGAATGATTTAAAACGTATAAAGGTATTGTAGCTCAATTGCTACGCCTTTTCTTCTCAATTTAGAAGTGTGCACAGCTCACCCCTAAATTATGACGTGTTTTGCTTGCCCACTTACTAATACTCAGTAAGATGAGTTGCTTGAATTCAACATACCTGTCAGACTTAGTGCTTATCGGAATTTGCGAAGTAATGAATTCATTAATCAAACTATAACGAGAAATGAAAATGTCGCAATATACATTCACACAGTATGTACCCACATATCCACAGAGATATTATACACAAATCTATTCAAGTTTTAAATACTTTAATTCTTGCTACTGTATTTTAAAAAAAATATTTTTTAATGTCAAATAGCTTTCTTTATGACGAAGCGAAATTGAAAATATGAAACCATCACTAATTGATTATTATTATTTAATATTTTGCATCAACAATTTTAGGTCGCATTCTAATAAAGCTTGTAATATTTTTTCTTTATAAACTGTTTCAATTCATGTAAAACACAATGGCTGCCTGATTCCTTTGAAGTTCATAACAATTGTGATCGTTAAAAAGACTTGTAAAACCTGTACTAGTAAGCTGGATCTATAAATTTAGTTAATATGGATGAAAAAAAATCTTATACTAATTCCCCATTTCTGCAAAATTTATGCAAATTATAAATTTACATAATTCTGAAAAATGTCGTTATAGACGTTTATATCTTTATTAGTTTATATAATTAAAAAATTTTTCAAATAAACGTTACCGTATTATCTGTTAACTATGTAAAAACAAAAGTAAAGATGTAATTCGACGTGAAACCAGTCTCCGATGAAACTTGAAATCTCCCCTCAACTTCTTGACTGACACCTTATTAAAACGAAAAATATTAAGCGTCACAGCGAGCCATCGCCGACATAAAAGAGCCCTCGTCCTAGAATCAGCCTTAATCCATCGATCCATTATTAATTTACCGTGAAAGACGATCAAAAACTCTCGCTCGCGGACAGTTTAAAAGACGCCCATACAACCTTTACCTGCCATCGCGTCTTCCCCGCTCACAAAAGGTAACGAGCTTTTCCCTCCAAAGAGACACCTAATACCCTTTCGCATCAAAAGAATGTCATCCGCGCCTCGAAATCATAACCCTACCCCCCTTTGCGAGATTGACCCCGCGAGCTCCATTCGAGCGCAGCGTGTCGTAAGCAACCGAGATAAAGCGGCCGCAGGTCGATTCGCCGGGAGTCAACAGCTCGGCGCGCCAATTTCCGCAGCAATAATGCCTCGCGCACGCGTGCGTTTGTCTTTGTCGCAAGCTCTCCCGGTGCACTTTGTGCCGGCGCGCGCGCCGCGGGGACGATTGGCTTTGTGCTCGCGCCTGCATTCGACGATCAACTCGATGGCACTTATTGGATCTTGCGATGACTTAATTGACTTGTCGCTATAGCGAGCCGGCTCGATTTGTCTTGATTTTCGACCGGTAGATGGAGATTTAGAGGAATCTGGTAGGTGGCAGGTGGTAAGTTTGTAGGTGGATGATTGGCTGACGATATCGATGATTTTGCGGAAGGATAGTGAGTTATTGGATATTGTATTATTAGAGTAACGAGAGTACTATTAATTAAAAATAAGTCAATAGGCTTTAATGACCTTTCAGTGGAAAGGAGTAATAGATAAATCAATAAAATAAAGCCCGGAGCTTGCAGTCGTATCGACAGAGCTTTCAATACCTACCAATAACTTATATTTATCGAAAATATCGAGAAAAAAATGTCGTTTTCTGGAAATATTACTCTTGGTATTTTTCAAATCAAAAGTGTAAAGCTGATAATGGTAAAACAAATCTTACAACAATCAATAATTTATTGAACTATCTATTAATTTCTCCAAAAAGTAATATAAGAATGAATTTTTGACGTTTCTCCATCTGCTTTTTTTAAAAGCAACTCGCTATTTATCTAAATAAAATAACACTCGTTCAGCAAATTAAATATTATCCCAAAGAATCTAAACATCCGTATATAAGAATATTATTACTATAATTAAAATTTCCAACAGCTCCTTTTAAAGCAAAATTATTTTACACGCTAAACCATCGCAATTAAACGCGAGAAGTGACTTCGCGGCTCCTACAAACCTTATCTCCCGAAAGGCAAAGTATCGGGAGAGCAAACGAGGGAAGCACTCGGAGAGAGAAAGCCGCCCGCGCGCGCGAGAAAGGGAAAGCGGACGCGCGTGGGTACACAGAGACAGAGTCGGAAAGTCTGCGGCGTGATTAAGTATGTGTCAAAGGCTCCGCAGTCTAGCCCCACAGCTCTCTCTCCCTCTCTCTTTGCATCCTCCTCCTACTATCGCTGCACACAGAGAGACAGCGATCCGAAGGAACAAGCGCAGCGCTGCTCTCATTGTCGCAGAGCTCGCTTTATTCGGGAAACTGCAGAGCTCCCGCAGCTTCATCCGGCCGTAACGCCTCTTATGGATCGCTCTCCGGGCTTTTGCAGTATCTTCCTCCCCCCACCCCTCCTCCTGCCATTTGTCGAACGTCGCGCGCTCGTCGCCGGATCCGAAGATTGATGCGACGGCGAACTTTTAGTACGCCGGATCGGTTATACGCGCAGCATAGACGGGAGAAGAGCGGCCGCTTCTTAACGATGTAAATCTGCCGGCCGCCGATTAAGCGATCTCGCGCGCGCTAGAGTTGTTAGAGTGTTGGTTGGTTTTCGAACCCTCCGAGACGCACTTATCTGTGGGGATGTCTCTTCGAGGGGATTACGCGTTGTTTTAGGATGGGGATGGATTTAATGATGATGTTGGTGTTGAGTTGTTAAGAAAATCTTTCTTGTTGATATTAACAATAGGAGTTACTAAATTATATTAAAAAATGTTTGCTGATTTAGTGATTTTGAATAACCCTTTTGTGTCGGAAAAATTCAGAAATCCATTTTACTTAAATTTTTAGATAAAACAAATATTTGTATCATTAATTGAATTATTTTTATTAACACTACAAAATACCAGAAAAGTATTTTTTAAAAATTCAAAATATTGTAATGAAAAAATAGATCCTTGTACTATCGGTAATAACAGATATTAAAGACTGTTTTATTCAATATCATTTGCTAGATAGTAGTGAAAGATATCTAAAGTCCGATATTAAATAATTAAATGTCAAATACGAAATAGTAACATACCTTAAAAGAAAATCATTAATTGTTATTTACGGCCTGTACGACCTCTTTCGAATTATCTTCGAGCTATAAATACAATTTTAAAATCTATTGGGTATCTTCTTCCAGCTTGCCGTCATTAATAAACCCTTACTAAAAAATTTAATCGCAGAGCTCTCATTACTTCTTTGCAAGCTTTCAGATAAATTAATTGCACTACTTTATTATTCTCACTTGGATTGAACGTGTGACTATCGTTTGGTTGAATTCAAAAATCATTTGACAGGATAACACGATAACAGTCGTAATGCACCTGATATAAAGTAGTTAATCAAGCTTGTGCAGTTCTGGAATCGTAGTCGGACCGGTTTTCAAAATAGTCTTCCGTTATACTAGTAATTAATTTACTGATTTCTGAGTAATGCATTTTTAAAATAATTTATTGATTAGTTTTAATTAATTAAAAAGACAGAATATTCAATATCAGTTGATTTTCTTGTTACAAATAGATAAAATGTAAAAACGAAAAGTATTTTTAATTCTCCTATCTGGGACGATATTCAATAATTCAAGGTATTCAGAATATGGAACAATAACATTATTAACGTCTTTCACTAATTACGTTTTTACTTTTACGGATCTTTATTCTATTAAGACTTTTAACGCTCCAAATCAATTTTGAAATTACGTATACTGTTTCATCAGTTTATTCTACATAAAATCCATCGATCTTTATCAAAATAATGAATACAGGAAATCACACAAACTGAAATTTTATCCTGGCATGT
Source organism: Eupelmus urozonus (assembly GCA_900480035.1). NCBI lineage: Eukaryota > Metazoa > Arthropoda > Insecta > Hymenoptera > Eupelmidae > Eupelmus > Eupelmus urozonus. Next base: position 39,566 of record UELX01000716.1, on the reverse strand, counting down.
GGCACGATAAAACACGGTACTTGCACGTTTCTTGTTAAATTAACGGTCGATCACGTTACTGCATTTCGTGACTGCATATATATCCGAGTATGCGCGCATATTTCGTTTCAGCGTAACGCGATGCAGAATCGCATACATACGTGCAGCTTGGCGTCGTCGCATGATCGAATGCTTCGTTGTTTTTCTTTTTTGCAACGCGAACCCAATTGTGATTCGCGTTAATGGAAAAAGGGATCGCTTGTGCCGTTGCAATATCTTTGATGAATCTGGACGGGTAATCAAAATTAAGGACTTCCTTTCGATGTAAATCAGTTTTGAGTGAGAATGAATTTATGTCTGAAAATTGTTTTTTCTTACTTAGTTTACTTTCTTCTGTAATTCAACCACATTATTAAACATTGGACAGAAATTTCCAAAATAAAAGCTAGAAGTTTTTGTATTTTTATAACATAACATGCTCCTTCAAATTATAAAGCAGTCTTAAATTACCAATCTACCCGGCAGTCAACTACTCCCTTATTAAACCGCTGATCCCTTAACAGTAGCAGCTTGCAATAGTTGTAATAACACTCTTAACCCAGATACGCATCGCTCTCGTCGATTCGCCGCCTGCGCGACACGTCAGCCCATTAAACAATCTGCATATTCTACGAAATCCTCGGGAAAACCTCGGGCAGCTGGTCTAGTTTCCAACAATTACACGAACGTTTACCGGCGCCGCCCGGAATGTATTTGGCGTGCTCTTGTCGCTTGTCATCCTAATTTCGGGCGTACGCAGACGCAGCGATGTTGCTGCTGCTGCTGCCGCTCGTTTCGAGATTTCTGCGACTGTCCGTCGGGGCGACGACGATGGATTGCGGAGATCGCATTATCGCCGGATTTGATTTCCGAAACAGCAGCGGCGCACGCTTGTATGGGTAGGTTGATGCGTGTGAGTTCGAGGGAAGCGCGCGGGACGCTTAAAGCGCTTCCAATTTGATAGGTGCACGCGCTTATGTAGGTCAGAGAGCTATGCATATAAATTACTTGCGGGGAAGGAGTATTTTTAAGATAGTGGCTGCGGGATCAATTCCAAGGCTTGAATAGCTGTTCGAATTAATTTGAGGAAATTGATATTGAATTGCTTCTTGATTAATATGAAATCATTACTTACGTTTTATTGAGTTAGTAGAAATATAGTATGTTCAAGACTATGATAAATTTAATTTAAAAAATAATTTGATTGATTGTTGAAACAAATAATGAAGAGGTATTAATAAAACTTTCTTAAACGTTATTTAAAGGAATTTCAATAAGCTTCTAACTGGTTGAGTTTTATTCAGTTCAGTGTAAATTTGACTAGCTTAAATCAGTATATTACTAAATTAAACAAAAAACAAATAATAAATAGTCTATTTACCGAAATAAAATAGTCTTTTTTTGAAAAAAAAAATTACAAAGAAACTCAACAGCACTAAAAGTTATCGTTATCTATTGCGCAATACTTAAAAGGAACAGCCGACCGATCGGTTAATAATGCAGGCCTGCACTCGCTTAATCGCCGGGGAAAAAGGCCCGGCAAAAAAGTCCTCCTCCGCGCGAATATAAGCGAAATCGCAAAAGAGCCGAGAGAGCGCAACGAAACGGCGCCGGCATTCGGATCCTTTGAAAGCCCCCCGAGGGCGCGCGAGTTTCTCGAGCAGTGAATAAATAAACACAGTCTTCCGCGGATTAACCGAAGCACCCACTTCCGTGTCGAGCCACGCAGTCGCGAGACTCTTAACTTCGCCGTCCGTGAGTAAGAGAGAACGAGCTCTAACGAATTCGCGGTAAATACGCAAAAATTGCCGGATAATTTTTTGCGCCAAGTCTGCAGATGCTTGATCTGAGTACAGCGTTTATATGGAGAGAGCGAACGGGAATGAGCACTGAAAAATGCAAAACTTAAAATACGCGCGCTTTTGATGGTGGTTGAAAGTGAATTAATGAATTTCGGAAAACGGAGAATGAGAAATGGCGAGCATGAGGTTGGGTTTTGACGTGGGACTTCATTTGCAATAGAATATGAAATTTTTGAAGTTATCAGAAAACTGAATAAATGCATGATAATTAGTGATAGGTACTTTTTAGTTAATAAATTGTAAGGAGTATATTAAACCGCTTCCTGTATTCTAAATTTTATTAATAAAATAAATTTTGATATACTGGATAGTTTTATAATTCATAAAAATTAATATACTGGTAACTTTTAATATTTGTTTTATTTTAATGTAATAAATTATGAAAACAAATCTGAATGTTCCTAAGAGTACTTTTCATTTTTTTGAACCTTATTAGTACAATTCAATGGCAAGTAAAGTACAAAATGGCTCACGGAGAGTATCATTTTGACATAACGAAGGATTACGAGAAAAGTTTTCCTTTGCATCTGTGCCTCTATAAAAGCATTCTATATAGTATATACGCTGAAAACACAACTACATTCGCGTAACCTGTGAATTTTTTCTGTATGCACGTTTATACGACTTAGTGACATTCGTGGATGGTCTTAATAATTTGTATAGAGTTTAATTGTTAACTTTGTAATAACAAAGTTAACAATTAAACTCTCAAATTGAGGCAACATTATGATCTTTTATAAGTATTTAAAGCTAGAAAGTACGTGAAGCTGAGTACATAACCGTAAAGGTGTTTCTATATGCAATATTAAGGTGGTTCCTAAATAGATAAACCTTAAAGTCAAGTTGCTTCTATATGCAACAAATATGTTCTTACAAACGAGTTCATAAATCAATTATTAAACAAAAGAAAAAAATATCAATAAAAGACTTTTTCAATATGTTATAAATACATTTCTATATGTACAAAATCGAAATATAGTATGGTTTCTTTGCGTGTAACTTTATTTCTGTTACAAACAAATTTCGAGTTCTCATATCCGTCTGTGAGTGTATATGTGTATAGTACATCTGACTTTCGATTCGTATTTAACGAGTTCAAATCCATTACAGGATGGATTACTTTTTTAAGACTTTAATTATCGTCAGTATTCCATCAGAAGTATTTATAATGGAAATTGTTTTTTTTTATAACTTTTATTTCAATATCACAATGCTTCTTCTATAAGAAAACAGAAAGATAAATGTTCCTTTGTAATAAATGTATTTTAGTTAACTTTTTCTGTTTTTTTTTCAATTTAAAAATATATTCATTACATTCTTAAAAGGTAAATCTGTTGATATAAGAAAACAATTGATATTTTTGTAATATAATTTGACAATTACAAAAATCCAACCGAAAAAAATACTAAAACACAATAAATTTATTATGCAGTATCTAATAAAATAAATATTTCTTCCTTTTTCTGTTTAAAAAATAACTTTTGATGCTTAATTAATAATAAGCAGTTCTAACGATTCATAAAAATTTATCACAAAAGTTTTTATCTATGGAAGGAAAATGAACACATTACAATTTCATTGAACAATTTATTGTTATTAGAGTGTATTCAAAGTGTAATATGGAACAATACAGTTAATCGACGAAACGAAATAATAGTAATCTATAGTACTACTTGCTTACTAATGCATATTGCTTGAAGCAAGTTTGTTAATGTAGATTACACTGTAGTATTTAGCAGTATTTCATTAGAGCTAATATAGAAACACTGCAAAATACCTGCACCTGCTTCATTTAAAAATGTGATCAGAAAGTTAATTTCCACTTGGAATAACGTTTTATTTTTTTTATAAGCAATTTGGATACGTCATAATAAGATTTCTTCTAATTGCTAGTATTTCTGAAAGCATGAATGAGAATTTTTCGATACTTCTAAAAAATGTTTTTTGAGCTTTTTCTTTTAGAAACGATTCATAGTTAAAATTCAATCTACTCATTCATTTATCAAAAATGTAAAAAAAAAGAAATAAGAAAAAAGAAAAAACATTTTAATAAAAAATAGAAGTTTATCCATACTTTAGTTCTTGTTTACTAATAAACTCTAACTTCTTTCAACAGCGCTACAAAAAGCATAAAAAATCGTTCTCCCAGTATACGCAAAAAGTTATCGCGACTTCATTCCCAATGCGTAAAGCCTAGTAGTAATTCGGCCCTCCCTCTCTCAAAGCGGATTTATTAGCTCTACGGGAGATGGAAGAAAGAGCGAGAAAGAGAGAGAGAGAGAGCGAGAGAGGCCGAGTAGTCTCGCGATCCCGGAGCCGTACTAAGTAATCCTTAAAAGTATTATAATGCCATTTCGCTTTGGATCCGCTGGCGCACTCAAAAGGCAATTCATCTGCGTGCAAGTGCGTTAAAGGACTCGCTTTCTCTCTCTCTCTCTTACTCTCGCTCCTGTGTGTATATACAGCTGCTCTCCTCACGTCAAAACTTTTCGAGTACCGTTCCCAACGATCATTGAAAGCCCGGCCAGCGCACTGTTTGCCGTATTTCCGCTCCGGCGTACCAATACACGCGGAGAAGCTTTCGCGTGTACATGCGCCGCGACGGGCAACCCTCCATCAATTTGGAAGCCACCTTGACTCTCCGCTTTCGCTCGCCGAGCGCCTTGATCTCCGAGGTTTCGCCTCTCTCTCTCTCACTTGACAATTATTAATTCGTCCCTCTCGCTCGCGCTTTGCTGAATCCATCTCTCGTTTCGTCATAGTGACTTTGGCTACCGTTGCTGAGAGAGTGTAAGGTGGGAGGAAACGGATCGCTAAATTAAAGTTCTGCGCTCGAGTACGCGGGAGGTTTTCTTTTGACTTGCAATCGGCGTGTCTTATTACCTTTCGCTTTTTTTAGGTGTCTGTGAACGGATGGAATGTGGAGACTTTGGCTCGACTTTTGATGGTGTTATAGAGGAAGTAAAGTGTTTACTTGATGAAACAGTACACCGGGATTATTGTACAAGATTTCTTGATTAAGTAGATTGTTGTTACGCTTTATTAATGTTTTTCAGATACGGTTGGAATAGATTTCTGTGAAAAGTTAAGCAGGACGTCCCCTTTGCAGATGATTAGAGCTGTTTTCACGTAAATACTGATCTATTAAAAATAATAGTAAAATCATAACTAAACAAATTATTTCTTCTTCAAAGTATTATTTAATGTTTAATTATAAATAGACCATAATAAATGACATTATTTCTATAATGTTAATTAGCATAAAGAATTTTTTAATCACATGAAAATCATTACTCTAAAATGACGATTGGTAGAGTACGAAATAATCCGACAATTTAAAATTATGTAAATGTTCAAATGATACATTAATTCCCGCATATCGCAAATCGTCAGCCAACGCTTTGATGATGAAAAGAGCAAATTGAACTTTTCAACTCACAAAAGCACCCTTTTAAAACACCTACGTACGAAATATAATTGGCCACCTCCCATTAATTCCCTGGCAACCGTCAAAGCCGCCTAAGCGGCCGCTTACGCGCGATTATGGAAAAGAGCCTTTTTGTATACACAGAGAGAACTCGCCATTCTACGCAAAAATGCACCCACACTCAGGATGATTAGCCACACGCGGAGCAATTATTCGTTCTCCCTTTCGCAAAAGTTGGAACGCGCCAAAGCGGCTTTACCGAAATCAGAGGCGACGCATAAAAGACCAATGGTGACGCGGCTTTTGCCAATCAAAAACGACTTTGGTGAGGGGGAGAAGCGAGGAAGAATACCCTCCGGCTGAGGGCGTATCGATATCGCGATTTGTCATTAAGCGGTCCGACAAAGAAATATATATATATAGAGGGGTGAATAATGGCGTTAAACACGCTCAAGACCAGGGGTACCACATAGAAGATGGTACTTTTCGAACTTTGAATTCGGTGGGAGGATATTATTAGTTGAGTGCGTGGTGGAAGTTCGTTATTTGCTGCATGGAATTTTCGAATAACTTCACGTAAAACGAAAATTATTGGGCGCGATGTAAAGGGAGATCGTAGAGTGCGAAACCCCACTGCGTGCTGTTATTAAAACGATAAAGTTAGGCTCGAGTGCTATATGCAACCTGACTAGAGTGTTTACGATTTTTTCCTTAAATTTAATACTTTTTTACAAGAATTTCATTCTACTTTACCCAATAAATTCAGGAAGTTAATTTTTGTACATAGGTTGTAATCTTTACGTGTACTCACCTGAAACAAAAGAAAAACATAATCATTTAATAATATTGAAATATCATTACTTTCTTCGAATGTAATAAAAAATATTTTAGAAATCTATAGCATATCTTTTTTGTATAAGTATAACATATTTTTCAATTTAATAATTATGCAAGCAAAGTAAGGTGTATGCTTTATAATTGCCTATTACATTGAACTAGTTCGAAAATTTCCAGCATTCTAGAATGACGTAGAAACTAGCATTCAGAAAAAACTAAAAATACTAAGATGTCTAAAAATTCTTTATTCAAATTTGATTGTTTATAGGAAAAGTGAATATTCATAGTTATCTAATGTAAACATCATCTTTCCGGTACCTATATATTTTGTCGTATTATACATACTTATTGTCTTTTGAAAATTTAATGTAAAATAAAAGTATTTTTGAATATAAATGTTACTTTTTGCACCAATAACAATGTTCCAAAGGCAACAAATTCTAAATATCAATTATTTTCTAATGATGAATTCAGACAATATTCAGAATTATCTAAAAATCATGAAAAATAATGCTAGTTATGCAAATACATATTATACACACATTTTTATGTAAAGCAATTATAACAACGGTAATTATTTCAACGAATTACAAACACTATACATGAACAGTCAGTGAGCTTGGCGCTTGTTTACAATGTTTACACAAGATGAAGAAGACGATCTTCATAATTTTATTATATTTAATTTCTAATATAAGTAAGCTCTAGTTAAATCTTTATAAAACATGGTAGAGTAATGAAGATTATTTGTTTACAGAAAATGCAGTGCCAATACTAAGAATATCAGAATATGAGAACATAGCGTTGAAATTAACTGATTCGCACTTAAAACGAGATGTAAGATTTTTTCTTTACACGCGGAACAATCCATATAATGAACAACAATTGTGGATCAATGATTCTCAAGTACTAGCGCCCAGCTTCTACAACTCTAGCATTTCGACTAAATTCATCACCCATGGGTGGATTGGTAACTATAAAGGCGAAAGTTGCACAACTGTGCGAGATGGTATGTCAAGTGAGATAAAAATAAATTATTAATAAAATAAAAATCACTAATTGAAAGCTTTTATTAGGATTCCTAAGTCATGATTATTACAATGTTATTGTTGTCGACTGGAGTATTATTGCAGAAACTAACTATATAGCTGCCTCTTCAAGGGTGCGAGTAATTGGCGGTTATGTGGCAAAAATGATCAATTTTTTGGTAAATCAGGGTAATGATCCAAACAGTATGTCTCTGATCGGCCATTCATTAGGTGCTCATATAATGGGATCAGCCGGTTACCAAGCATCTCAAAAAGTTGGCCATATTGTTGGTTAGAAAAAAATATATTTTACAGAAATGATGCTACACAATATATTGTATCAAAATAACCGTAACTTCTTCCTATCAATATTTTTATTATCAACAGGTTTAGACCCAGCAGCTCCAGGTTTTGGCCTAAGAGGCTCAGGCAACGAAATCAGGAAAGGTGATGCGAGTCTCGTCGAAGTCATCCATACTAACGTGGGATTTTTGGGTATCTATTCCCCAATCGGTGACGTCGATTTTTACCCCAACGGAGGTGGCATAATACAACCTGGTTGTCCAGTTGGATTTACGGATAATTGCTCGCATCTGCGTGCTTTTTACTTCTACGCGGAATCATTGGTTGAGCCAGATAAATGGTTCGCTGTCCGCTGTTATATGTACATTTTCTTTAAGAACGGCCTATGTAAGAACAATGAGATAGTTGCTTTTCCTAGATGGGCACCTATTGTAAAACCCAAAGGAGTTTACATGCTGCGAACTAATGCCCAAAAGCCATTTGGAATAGGTCTTGCAGGCATTTAGATAAATTGTATAAATACCTATAGCAAATAATACAATAACATAATAGAATTAAATTATAAATATTTTAGATTTGAATAAAAAGACTATTTATAATATCTTATCTAAATACAAATAAATTCAATCAATTATTCAATATTATCAATAAAATTTATAAATATTATAGTTATATTTTTAAAGAAATTCAAACCCATTATAATTTTAATATATGGACGTTAATAGATTCAACAACGAGCCACTGTTCTAAAAAAAAATTCAACATAAAAAATATAAAATAAAATTAACAAAAATGCTTCAGCTTTCTGCTTACTTTCGTTATCTTTTCTCTTATATATAATACAGTGATTTTTGTTGAAACAATGTATGATTTAAAATGAAAAAAGTAGATAATTATTTAAAAATTTCAAATCAGAAAGTTAAGTAATAATAATTTATTCTTAAATAATCTATCCTGTTAATATTTTCATGTTTTTTTCAAACATTAGTATATTAAAATTTAAGGTTACGATTATGTTTATGGAATATTTAGGATTTGGAAAATTTTAACCTTTAGATAAAATCTGTATTATTAAAGATATTAACATTTAAAAAATTACACAATGCTTGTGAAAAAATAACATTTCCGCAAGCATCTAAAAATTATGCAAGTACGCACACATACATATTATATAAATACATATTGTATAAAAATTTCTGGGTAAAAAGTTCCAATGACGTCAATCGTTTCTATTATAAGTAATAGGTAATCCAAAAGTGCAATCAGTGTAAACTTAGTTCTGGGCTTAAACAATGTTTATGCAGTATGAAGCGAATAGTCTTAATGACTTTATTAATTTCAGCCTCCAATATAAGTAAGATTTTGAAAATCTTTATAAACTTTGCTAGAATAACGTATGTTGTTTGTTTGCAGAAAATGGAGAGTCATTACTCAGAATATCAGAGTACGAAAATATAGCTTTGAAATTAAATGATTCACTTTTAAAGCGAGATGTGAGATTCTTCCTTTATACTCGAAACAATTCAGATAATGTACAACAGTTGTGGATAGATGACACACAGGTGCTAGTCGATAGCTTGTACGATCCTAAAATTCCAACGAAATTCATCACCCATGGATGGATTAGTGACTCTAATAGTTCAAGTTGCACAACTGTACGAGATGGTATGTCAAACCGAGCAAAAATATTTATTGATGAATTTAAAAAGACTAATTGATAGGTGTTATTAGGATTCCTAACTCATGATTTTTACAACGTTATTGTTGTTGATTGGGGTACTATCGCAAAAAGCAACTACATCGCTGCTTCATCGCGAGTGCGAGCGATCGGTAGTTACGTGGCAAAAATGGTCAACTTCTTAGTAAGTCAAGGTAGTGATCCAAACAGTATGACTCTAGTCGGTCATTCTTTAGGTGCTCATGTAATGGGTTCAGCTGGCTATCAATCTTCTCAAAAAGTTGGTCACATTGTTGGTTTGTATACATTTACACATTATGCTGCAGAGTATGCTGTTTTAAATATTATTTATCTGCTATTGATATTTTTCTTTGCTAAAAGGATTAGACCCAGCTGGACCAGGTTTCGGTCTAAGAGGTCCAGGTGGTGAAATTAGAAAAGGTGATGCAAGTCTTGTCGAGATAATCCACACAAATGTAGGCAATTTGGGCATATATCCAGCAATTGGTGATGTTGACTTTTACCCTAATGGAGGTGGCCTCAAACAACCCGGCTGTTTTCTCGACAGTTGCTCCCACTCACGAGCTTACTATTTCTATGCGGAATCTTTGGTCAAGCCGGATAAGTGGATTGCTGTGCAGTGCAATACGTATTTCCTTTTTAAAATTGGAAAGTGTAAGGACAATGAGGTAGCAGCCTTTCCCAGATGGGCACCAGTTGAGAAGCCAAAGGGAGTGTATATGCTACGTACCAATGCCTCGGAACCATTTGGTTTGGGTTTGGATGGTATATAAGATAAATAATATGTTAATAGATTATCATTAAATCAATAATAGAACTTTTAAATAACGTATAAAATATACAAAGATGTCATAAAATTGTGTCATAACTAAAATGTAATATTCAACTTTGTAATAAATATAATATATTATTTGTAATTTCGTGATCTTAGCTTAATAAAAATTATCTTTGGTACTTTTTTCAAGAAAACATTAAATTAATCATAATATTATTGATATTTAACTTCACATGAATTCAAACACGTCACGCGACAACGTTTGAATTGTTGAGCGTATGTGAAAGATAACTCGACATTATTGCTCATCAGTCGCATTATATTAATAACCATTATTATTGCGGAAGCGATGATAATTTGTCATGTGAGTCCATCGAAATTCGACTGCAATGGACAAAGTGACTGAGCTTTCCGTTCTATTATGCAAACTTCGCCATTAATTTGATCACACAAACATTATGAATCTTTGGGATTTATGATGATTAGGAAATCAGAGTCTTGTTGACCTTTTAAATACATTAAATACATCTAAATACATGTTAAAAAAAAATTATTTTTCAACTAAATATTCTAATGTATTAAAAAAATCTTTGAATAAAATAAATCTAAAATCTTCCATCCAATTTTTCCACTTTTACCCAACGTTCCAGTCGCCTGACTTTTAAAACAACTCCATTTAGCACGTGAAAATTCTCCTCTGACCTTCCACTAATTTTCCACTGAACTTGCACGCGAACGGAATCATAGCCTCGGCGGCGGCAGCAGCGTGAATACGTTAGGAAACGCAGCGGCGCCGGTAACATAATGCAGCGCAGCGGCGCGCATGTACTTACCGGGCAGCGTCGCGCAGGCCAGTCACGTACGAATCGATCGTTTCGCCTCTCCCACGGGAGAGCCCGGAATGAGCGTCTTTAGCGCGCCCACCCATTACACCAGTCTCCGCTTCCCGCCCTTTACTCTTTTACTTGTATTAGAGATTCTATGTGTATGCAGAAACGAGCCATTAGCCAGGGGGCTTTGATGTCGAACGTACGGCAGAAGCGCCGCTTGGATGGCCAATCGAAACTGAGTGCAGTCCATATTTTCGGATGATTTTATGATGGTTACGCGCCTGTCTCTTTATCATCTTTCTCATTTTTATTGGGAGCTGCCGTATTTATGGGGTTCTAAAAAATTATGTTGTTTACAAGCATTATAGAGGGTAATAAATTATTATATGCTTGAACGTGAATTTTGTGTCCTTATTTTTATGATGAAAATTCGTGGGTTACGGAGAGACAAAATAGTACCATGAAGTGCTTTTGAAGAATTAATAAGATTTAAAAATAAGAATTAACACTAGAAATTCAAAAAATTATACTTGTATTTATGTAGTTCCCATTTAAATACATGATCGCCACTTTCAGATAATAAATTTGCAGTGAAGGTATATCATTTCCGCTACAAGTCACACTTATTTTACGATAAACAATCATCTCAACTAGTATTAAATCGTTTTTAGAACTAAACAGTTTAATAGTAAGCGACTGACATTGCATAAATTATCTCCTTCCTTCTTTCTAAATTTTCCCCTAACCCACGCTTTTCGACTCTTGACCTTCCGCCTGATCTCGCTCTTTACCCGTGCATGCAATCCCATCCTCTCAGACTCACAATGCGAATACGTTCACCGCGATAAAGATCACAACCAGTCCGACTCGATTGCAGGCTGCCGGCTAATATACACACGCGGAACAATTTATCCAAAGCAAAAGCTCCAGCCTGTAGATGCACCATCGTACACATACACACGTACCCACACAAACACTCTGAATGTAAAAGACACGCTTCTTGCGAGAACTGATGACCTGACGTGTCAATGGAGGTAAGCTGCCATCGACATTCGCTGCCCTATCGAGATTAAAGCCGACGCATCGACGACGGCTCGACAGCGCCGAAGACGGCGGCGAGCTTTTGGGCTCCTTACGCCGGCGCGAGCGGACTTTATTATGCGCTACCGTTTAAAGTGCCTCGCGAGATCGAGACTGATGAGCCGATTTGTGCACAAAGATTGACTCGGGGAAGGAGGCGCGCGCGAAGAATGGAGGAGAGATTTTCGAAAGATAAGGGCTTAATGGCTATTCGTTGTTTTGAATTAGCCGAGATCGTGGGAGGAAGCGGTTTGAATTTACTTTACATCTTGGAATGTGAGCTCTATTCAATATATTGAATTATACTATACTAGAAAAATAAATAAGCGAATTATCTATTAAATAAAAAAGGGAAGCCCCTAAATTATAATTTATAGTTTTTGTAAAATTACACAAATTTGAATTATTATTATTAAACAGATTCAAACTTGTCATTTCAGACATTTGCGTCAACATAATTTCAGTACCATTAGATTAATTTATAGGATGAAGATAAATATCGAAGGACGGTCAATATTATGTCAGACTGAATTATAAAACGTCAAATACTATCACAGATTTAAAATTAACACGATTGAATTCTTCCTTCCATTATTGAATTTCATAGATTAAGTAGATTAAAAATATAAGCACATACTCTCTATTTAATACATTTTCCAGATTAAAGCAATACGTTCAAAATCTGAAACATATTGATAGCTGAAATAATATCGTTTCTCATTTTTCACGCAAAATTGAATAATTATATGAAAACTCCATTGTTTCTCAACAACAACTTCCTAATCGAGAAATAAAGAGAGAGTAAGAGAGAAAAGAAAGATAGAGATATAAAAAAAATTAACGAGCGAGAGGGGGAGGGTGAAGAGAGAGAGAGAGAGAGAGAGAGAGAGAGAGAGAGAGAGAGAGAGAGAGAGAGAGGACGATCGTAATACAGCGATCGTGATGACCGCGCATAAACAGCGATGCGCGGGCGCGTGACGCTTTTACTTCCTATATATATTCGGAAGCCCGCATCGCGCGCTGTATATAGGCTTGTATGTCTCCGGGAGCGAGGCTAAACCGCGCGACCGCATTATCCAGATTGCGCTAAATATGTTTACCAAATTGGGCGAGATCGTATCATGGGCTTTGTGAGTGTCTGCGTGTACGTGCATAATACTTGCAGGTTCAGTTAGCGGGCCGACTATACGCTTCGTTGTTGCCTGCGTTTGTAAAGCCTGGGGCTAACCAGGGAGCGACCGCGCTGAGAGCTGGACTGAAAGAGAAGATGTAAGAGGCCACGTCGCTAGATGGAGCTTGGAAGCAATCGGGTTGATATTTTTGTTCGTATTCGTTATTGAAACTTTACAAACTTTTGAATAACATTAAGTTCTGGATAAACGATACTATAAATTTAGATAAATCAATAATAGTTTATTGGAACTTGGCTTAGCTAAATTTAATCATTTTTTTAAAAAATATTATGGTAGATATTTTAAATCACGTATTTGAATATATGTCTTTTTATTAATGACTTAAATGCATTAAAATATAATTTTTCCTTAATTTTAACAAACATTTGGAATTTTCATTTTGAATATTAATAATCAATTCGGATAAAGTATTATGGTAATACGAATGGAATTACCATAGATCGTATCAAATAATATTATCAATAAAATTCGATTCAATTTATTCATGATATTATGCATGATTGGTAAATATGTCAGACATTAGTATAAATACGTGATATTGATAACTACTCCTATGGAACCAATTAAATCCAGATAATGTTAATAAATGCAAAATCCTGCGTGAAATGTAGAAAATAATGTCGAATAAATTAATGCCAATAAAAAAAAAATAGTAAGCAAAAAAATAAATAAATAAAAATAAGTTTCACACTGCCGACTTTATACTGTTTTAACTCAAATATTTAACAACACTTACCATATTTTAGTAGTATTAAGAAATTTATAGAACAAATGCTTTTCTATTTTTGTATAAAATCTGTACTTTTTATTGATTAGTAAACCTTAATGATTAATATGTATAAAGCTCTCAAGCAAAATGACAATTCTAGATCTTCTATTTTTAAAAAGAATTAACAGACTTCATTTGTTCATACAGTTCAAGAGTATTTATTCATGAAAGTGTCTGGTCCAGCCATCCTTACTATCTAAAGCATTATTAATACATTCCTTATCGATTAATCATACTGCAGATATATTGGTAAAAACAAAAATATCCATACTATTAAAGAAACATTGAAATCACAGACTTTCTTCAATTTACAGCAAATCCCTCAAAAGCCCAATTCTAATAGCAAAGAATACCTTCAACCAACAGACGAGCCAAAGTGTAGGTCATTCGCACAGCTGGTGCTATCACGCGTCCCTAAATGGCAAGCGCGCGCCGGTGCATCGACGCGTATCCGGATTCGGATTCGGATGTACGTTAATGTTTCCTCGCTTCCAGTCCGCCCGACCCTCTTCGGCTTCGGGCCGAGGAAGCGAGGCCGCACTACCATAATCAAAATATCGAACGCTGCCGCTGTGATATCGGGATGGCTGACGCGCATGTTATAGCTGGTAGCGCACCACTTGGAAAATTATTGCCTGTATCTCTGCTCGCCTCCGCGCCTGCCTGTACACGCCGGCGTTGTTTCTGTTAATAGCGATTTTCAAAGTGCTGCGGCTCTGAATACTTTTTTGGATTTTATCGTTGGCGAAGATTTTTTGGTTGTGGGAAGTGGTTCTCGTTTTTGAAAAAATTCAAAGAGTAGAGTGATAGTTCTATCATCACAGTATTAACATTTTTAGATGATAATTGGAGCACTATACATTGTAGATGAGAATTGAAAAAGATAGGAGTTTAATTACACTTTTTTGCTGAACATATATTGAAGGTAATATTAACATATTCTTGTAACATACATTTGTTCTAAATAATAACTGTGCTAACATTATAAATTGTTAAAATTATTTTTGCATTATTAAACCACCAAAAAAGTAACAATTTTATTAATTTTTTGTTTATTTATGAAAAAAATGCTAACAATCAATATATTATATCTCTTCGTTGATATTGCTTGAAATTGTTTCAGGATGAAGCCATTGCTTTTTAATTAAGAAAATTAAATCGTTGATTATTAGAAAAGCTGTATAAAAAGAAAATTGTTAGTTGCATTTAATAGATTATTTAAAGCTTATAATACAAAATGATCGAACCAAGTAAAATAAGATATATGCTTGATTCCGCAGTCTTGCAGATATTTTTTGAATTGTTGAACAAAATTGTAATCCCATAAATCAGTATTACTAAAAATATTGACAAAACAACAATTTCCTGTAATAAACACACATCTGTTTCTAATACATTAATTTCTGGAGTCTTAAAAATAAAATCTTTTTTGTACAAGAAAAACAGATTTTTAATGAGCTTTTAAACTTATAGATGTAGATGAATAAATTATTATTTACCAACCAAACACTCGGCTCACTTATGAAGTAAAAGATTACAAACGCGAAGGAAATAGCAAACCAAGCGTATAATAATCCATAATGATATGCAGTGTAAAACTTGAATACATAAGAAACATCATAATGACAATGTACTGCGTGTGTCAAACTGAAACACTAATGTCAAAAAAAAATTTTTAATTCATTCTATAATTTAGTGTCAACTATATAGATTAAACTTACGCATTCAAATATTCTAAGACCGAAAATTCGATCATGAAACAATAATGCTAATCTTTCATTTGTTTTAATTATTTTTGGAATCGTAAAAAATATATCCAAACTCATTTGAATTGCTGTATGAAAAAATGAATAAGTTAATCATTTAAATAAAATTTTATGAAGCTTTTTATAGTTATTTGACCAAAGAACCTGACCCGTAAAAATATGAACTAAGTTTTCAAAATGTACAATATACATAGATATAATAGACAACATAACTATTAAAAATGGCACTAAAATAATGATCTCCTGAAACGATATTATAAAGAAAAAATTAAGATGGAATTTTATTTAAAAAATAAATATTCAGTTTCATGCAACTGCATATTTTTAAATTATTTTAGATATAAATACTTAGTTACCAGCCAATTGGATGGATCTTCAAAAAAATAATAGATTACAAAAGCAAGAGATATCAAAAACCACAAGTACAACGACGCGATTTGTAAAGGAAATGCAGATAAATATATTTCCAAAAATACAGCACCGAATAAACATGTCACCTCAAAGTTTAAAATTAAAATTAGACAAATCAGTGATATTAAAATGAAATGCAATATAAACTTACACTCTCTAATAACCTCAAATCAAAATTCCAATTTTCTTTCATTATCTGTGCTATCGTATCTTCCTTTTTAAGATATTTTGGAATCATAAAGATTATATCAAAAAATACTAATATTGCTGTGGAAGACAAAAACCAAATAAATTTGTATACAATATAATCATGTAATTTGACTTACTAAAGGTACCTAACCGATAATATTAAAGAACATGCTAGTTGTATCAAATTCATTAATGAATATAACTGACAGAATGATGACAAAATAAATTGCTAAAATACTGATTTCCTGAAATAAATATTTTATATGAAAATGTTTAATTATACCGGAATAAGTTTTAAAAACTCTACATTTATTCTGTAGGGAGCGTGGATAAATTAGTAGTTAATTGCACAAATTATGACTCACCACATAAAAATCTGGACTGTGATTCCAAAAGGAAATTAAAAAAATAAAAGAAATAAAAAGCCACCCATACCATGTCAAAATTTGAAACGTAGAGCAATCTTCGTTGGTGTGCAAAAATGGTATACCGAAAGAACATACTGCCTAAAAGTAGGTGAAGGATTCAAATTAGGGTTAACTAATACAAAATGCTGAATAAGTAATTTAGTAAACTTACAAATTCAGAAATTCGCCACATTAAACTTAAATTGCTGTGACTTTTTGTAGATTGTTCCATTATTACTTTGTAATGATTCAATGTGATCAGTTCAAAAGTTATAAATATTAACACAAAACGACCGAAAACAATACCAAACACCAGACGATCATTTAAAAAAAAGTGACAAATTCAGTATATAATATATAATACATATAGGTTATAACCAAGGTATTTACTTTCTTATTCTTTAGCCACGTCCTAACAAAAACATCGAATCAAAGTATCCCGGCGCAAATCCACACAATAGCGGAACCATCTCCGAAACAACGTCAGCGCTCCGCAATTTAGCCTCTCAATGTCCCGGCATACATTCTGCTCGCATAAACAGGCAGCCGACAGCCGGCTGCTGCTGCTGCTCACGGAAATCGATTACTTAGCGCACTTGATTATCGAGAGCCTATACGTATACTATATACATACACGCACGTAACTTCCATTCAATTTTCTGTGTTCTCTCCCCACAGAGACGACGCGATTGAAAAGAGCCTCCAAAATGCTTACGCGCAGTGCGTAAGTGCTTGTCTGTGAAAAGGAAAATGCCGGCCCGATATTCGATGCAACTGCGTACGTTAATCGAGCAGGAATGCGTGTGCATAACCTGTCGACTCGAGAGAAGAGCAGCGCTTTTGTTACGTCGATCAGGTTTCCTTCTTTCGCGAAGGCTATTGTGCCAGCGCCCTCGGCTCTCTCTCTCTCTCCTTTTTGCTTTCTGCTTCGCACTGCGCGCCGGAGAGTGCAGCTTTTTATTGCGAAGTTTATTGAGTGCGACGATGTAGGATGGAATAATACTTTTTTATAACGGCGGTGGATGCTTCGTTTTTCTTAATTTCTTTCTGGCTCTTTTTCATTTTCGTTTGGGTTTTCTTCTTATTAGGCCATTTTTCTGCGTAACTCAATATTTTTCAATTTTCAAGTCTACGCAGAATTGGAGCTGCTTCATTTTCGCGAAATTCACTTTATTGTTTTTATGTTCTTCATTTTTCTTGGTAACCCTTTTTTAATGAAATTTTTGTTCTTTCGAAAGGTGGAAAAAGTATTTTGATTGAAGTAGTTTTAATCGTTAGTGATTTAACAAAACTTATAATTAGATTTGCCTAAGCTTCGATTAACAAGTTTAAAATTGCTATAATTTACTATTTAAAAGTACAAAATCAAATATATTTTTTTAATGCTAATTAAAATTTGGTTTTAACCTTTTTAAAAGTAAAAATACTATGAAGTTACTAAATAATAAATTTCTCATCATCTCTCTGTGTATAATTATCGATTGATTTCCTTACAATATCAACATACCTTTCCGGCCTCCCTCGATTTACATCTCCCACTCTCTTCTTTCTTTCCACAACCCTTTCATGCTTCCTTCCCCACCCCACCTTCCCATTACAATTTTCGTTTTAATAAGGCGTACAAACGCGTGCGGCTTCTCTTATTAAAGCTTGATCAAGCAACTATTCAATTAAGTAGGCGCGTATACGAAGGGAGAGCCGCAGGTTTCCTATACTCGGAGAAAGGGCCGTGAAAGGTCGTTATATTCGCACGCGATTTTGCAGCGCAGGTGCGCCAGCGCGGAGAAGCCAAGCGTATAGAGCGAAAGCCCGTATATAGGCTAGGAAAAAAGTGACTAATCTATTCCCTTCGGCAATCGCTGCGTCATGTCATGATTTTAGTTTTTTGCGATTCCCGGAGAATGACTGCTGCGAGACCATTAACCACGGGCAATCCATCACTCGCGAGCAGCTTGTCGTGAATGAAGCGTGATTTTCGCATCGGGTTCCTTGCCCTGCGAGACCCTTTAATGTGCTACGATTGCTTGGTAATTAAAGATCGAATCCTTTTTTATTGCTTTATAAGTTATTCATTTGAATCTTATTGTGATTAGCGATTATCATGTAATTTAATAAAATATCATTGTACGTGTGTGTGTACGGCAGGTGAGGGGTATTATGCGGGTGAGTTATACGTGTATATTGTTATTTATTTTTACTAGTTGTAAATGTAAACTTTAAATGAATGCCACGTATTATTTGATCATTTATAATCAATTGACTGATATTTTCGAATCTAATAATTGTAAATTTAACAATACAAATGAAAACTATTTTTCGAATTTTATTTTTACTATATCAGAATTCAAGAAAAAATGACCATGATGAAAGGCATCGTTACATAACTAAAAACTACCTGAAAATAGATCGCATTTGAACGATAAAATACCCATCTTTTATAAATCTTTATTACCCTAGTGAATCAAAACCATAGAGATGAAACAAAATCTCTTTATTGTTTTCCACCCAAAAGGGGGAAAAATGCCCATTCAGAGCGAAAAATAGCTGAGAGAGCGTCGCTTATGAATTTTTTCTAATCCACTGCACCCGAAGCGCGTTAAAAATTGCGCTCGCGCATGATAACACTAACGACAATTCGAAGATAACCCAGAGTATCGATCCTGGGCGTCTGCCGATTCGCTATCTATACGCGCGATACATAAATCAGCCATGCGAGCGCGCAGACGCGAGCATTTTTTTTTTATCTCTCTTTCACTCTCGGCGACGACGGCTGAGCATCAATCACCATAACACCACGCTGGACGCCTGCGATAATTCCTTGTCAATGATCGTTATCCAAGCGCGCGCTGTTCTCGGATTTCCACTGCAGTCCTGGAAAGGAAAAACTGCGAGAGAGCTGCGATCCGAAGATTGGAAGTTGATCAGTCAATTTGCTTGATGGAATATTTAGGTGGGTGGGAGTGCTGGTATATTTGAAAGCGATGCGAAGTGGTTGGGGTAAATGAATATGTTATACAAAAAATAATTTGTGATAGAAGTTTCATAATAATTAGATAATTTCTTAGAAAATAGTTTAATTTTTAAATTTAGCATTACAAAGAATTATTGTAATTAATTTTTTCCGATGTTTGTAACTTGTTTATAAGAAAAAACAAATAAATAAATTAGTCAAAATTTAAGAAAGGTGTAGAGAATAAAGTTTATTTAAATTTTTTGTAGAATTGTCACTACGAACGTTAAAAAATGACACTTTACTATTTTTAACGCAAGGATGAAAAATGTCTAAATATAAACATGAAGTACGTGTGCATAACATTCTAATAAACTAGTGCGCACGCTATTAAAAGCAAGAAATATGACGTTTTTTATGCACGAAGAACGTCGCAAAATAAAGCATCGAGCGTGACTCAGATGCGCGCGCGCACAATAGAACGCGCTAATAACCTGGCTACATCGTAAAAACTTGCCTGCCAAAACGACTTTCTCATCTGCCCCAAGCCCGACGAGGAACGTTATAGTCCGTCGGTGACATTTAGAGGGCCTTGTAAATCAATTTTTGTCTTTAAAAAAAAATTACGACCAAAGGTAAACGGGAGCATTTTGCTCTCGCGCTCTAATAATGTAATGAATATTTCTGCTAGGCTTCTCTTAGCTGGGCCGAGGGGTGGTAGAAATGGACTAATGATTATTAGCATGTAAAATCTGGATTTTACGACATTGAATTTAATGGCGTTTTGATTTATCGCTCTTATATAAGTTACTTCGCGAAACACCTTACAGTCCAATCTTCGAGATTGACTAATTGGGTATTTTCAAGCGCTTGCAGTTTTTAATAAATTAAAAATTTACTGCCAAATTTAACCCTAAAGTATATATTTACGAAATAGTTACTTTTATCAACCAAATTAAACTATTGACTGAATTCCATGATCAGAAGAAGTTTTTAGATAATCTAAATACAAAGCCAGCAACCACCCACATCCCTACATCTAAACCCAGCGCAATGCCATCGCTCTGGCAGGGGATGAAAGGCGCATTTGACAGCGGCGTAACCCGTAACTGCAGCTGAAAAAAAAGATGATTCGACCATTCCGGCATTTTTGCCGTCCAAGTTTCATGAATAACTCATTACCCGGCATCGTCGGCGCTGCAGAGGCGCATAAAATACGGAGTAAGGTGGGTATATAGGTGCGCGCGCGTATCGCGCACTCGTAACGTACGAGCGGGCCGTACGTCGTCCTTGCGCACTTTCGGATCGCACTCCCTTTGCCCCCGCGTTTTACGAACGAAAATAGGAGGAGGCGACTACCTTTTACGAGATGTCGTTACCGGCACTGCTAAACAAATTAGACCGTAAAAAGGAAGGGTAACCAGCGTCCGAGAGAGGAAGAAAAAATGGCCTGCTATCGCGGCCCTTCAGTCTGCGCGCGGCCCCGTGCTTCTCTCTTTATTTTTTTAAATCTCTTTTACAATGGCCCCTTTCATCGCGTGGATTTTTTTCTTGAAGTGCATCTAAAACGGATTATTTTTTGTTTGCGAGTACTATTACGGAACTGTTGTAGAATTTCACTGAAAGAATTCTTTATTTAAAGAAGATAAGATTCAATTTAATTGTACAAATTGTTTGAGATGTTTTAGTTGAAAGTTTAAACTGTTTAATCGATCGCGATAACATTATTTTCACTTATAACCAGTCATTCCAGAAATTAGAAAACAAAAATAGATTGCGAGCAACTTTGAGATGAAAGTTTGAATCCCAAATGTTTCCCACTTTCACGCTTACACTCTTCCTTTATTTATATAAAGTTGAAATGGAAACTGCTACAGGAAGCAGGTTGCTACAGCAACGCGAAAGGACAAACGGAGACACAGCGCTGAGGGTAGCAGCAAGTCAGAGTACGATGGTACTTGATCAGGCCTTTCAATTACATCCGGAGCCTCTGCTGTCGGAGTTCTGAGAGTTCATCTGCTTCCCCGGGAAATTACCTCCTAATCATGGAGATCCAAGTACTCGTCATATTGATAAGGCTCGAATATGTATAAAGAGAGTTGCTTGCATGTAAATAGCGCTAGTTCAAAGCTTATAAAATAACTTTATATAAACAATTAAAAATTTTATATTAAAAACATTGATTTTAGAATAATTCGATTCAATAAAATTGTCAAATTCACTTAGTATTTTCCTTATTAAAAATTTGAGTAATGGGTAAAGCACCCTTGCAAAAATACATTTTTCCTCTCGCCTAGCACACACTTCCTTCTCACTTTGTAACATCAAAATAATGTCTGCATCGAATCTCTTTGACAGTGCGCGAGAACCCTCGTAATGTACGAGCTGGATGACGCACATGAATCATCTCAGCGAGTGCTCCTCTCTTATTCTTCTTTACAAAATAAAATATATAAAAGACGGCCCCCGTAAACTTCGCACCCTCTTCCTTCCGGGCCATTTCCAATGGCGAAAAAAAGAGTCTAGAAGGGCCTAGAAAGCACTTTGTACACAGCTCGTCTGCCGATTATTTTCGAGACACACGAAGCCCGCAACGCTGATGATTCACAGGGCGGCGTTGGCATAAGAGGGGCGGCTGAACTTTATGGGATACCTGACCGTAAATCACGTATTAAATCGCACGAGCGCGCTTCCTAACTTAACTATGCGTAGCCTAGTAGCTTTTACTTAAAGTTTCTACTTTATTTCTTATTCTAAACTTTTCATCGCCCGCGCGCTTTGTACCAAAAGATTTACCGTTATTCCTAAGCTATAAGAGGGGAACTTCCTCTCGAGCTTGTAATGCCTTTAAATATAAAATTATAAGGCGTTCATCAAAGACCTCATTCATTTTGAAGAAAGATTAAACTACGTTGTTATATTTTTATTATAATGTGAGTTTTAATGAAAACGATTTAAAATTATTCTGAACATATTTTCTGTTTTTATTTTTACTTGTTTGAAAAAAAATTTACAAAATTTATTGATTACGTTATGTCTGTATTGAAATATAATTTTAATCTATCAAGTTTTAAACTGATACTATAGCAGAAACTGAATATTCGAAATTAAAATTCACATTCATTTTTCATATTAAGTTCTTGTGAGTTTTTATAAATATCAGCTTTCATATAACTAGTGCAAAAATATCGATATTTTTTCAATATCCTCAACATGTGAAACCACTATTTATTTGAATTTCAAATTAATATTTCTGCATATTCAAAAGCAAGCAGTTTGAAATGTTAGCTTTGACATTCAAGGTATTTTATTACTAATATAGAAATAACTTTTAGTTACAAATTTAAAAATATTTTTTTATTAAAATATAATTTTATAGAACTACATGTGTTTTAACGATAAACAAATTAATTAAGATTCACCATATATTATCTTGTTATTGTTAAAATCGTGTTCATCTAACATCTTTTATCGCATTATTTTATGCACAAACTTTAATTAAAGTTCACAAAAAAAGTAATGATTTAACAAAGCTAATCGAAAGATCAGGTGCGTCAGAAGCCCCCAGCCCTGAAACATACCAAGTACGTCTATACGGTAGGCGGCAAAGAGAATGTTGCGGTGCTCCTCAAAGTAATTTGTTTGTGGCCAAGGCGGTAAGCGCGCAAGGGATCAGTAGCAGCAGAACCCAGGACGCGGGAAAATGCGCATCTGCTCGAGTCTATTCTCCGCTCTGTAGCCCTTCTCATCGCGCGGGCCCGTACTATGCACTATGCAGCACTGAAATTTCCGAAATCCACCCTCAAGACCGAGCTACACGCTTACCCTTGTACAGCGGCGAAATCAACCGCAGCAGAAGCACTAGCAACAGGCGCTGTCTTTTGCTTTTTGTATTTTGTGTAATGGGTTGACTGTCAAGTGTGATCCTAAGATCGTTTCAATAAAATTGTTAATCTGGTTTAAAATCAGTTTCTTACCTCTTTGTAAATTAGAGTGTCAAATAGTGTATTGTTCGGAATAATATCTTATTAATAGAGTCAAGAGAAGTATAGAAAATTGTTTTCCTAATAAAGGGGATTAAGAGTCGACAACACTAAACTGAATATTTCCTTGAAGTAAAGCACTTTGCTAGTGTATTAATTCTCAATGCTTTCTTATAAACGTAAACTTCTGTAGATCTTGAAAATCTGTAATATTAAATAATAAGTATAAAAAATTTTTATTATACTTTAATAATTTAAAAAAAAAATACAAGAGTATTGATTTATTTTCTAGCGTATCTAAGCATGTATAATTTATTAATTTATTTCTGAAAAATACATTGATAAGTATTAATAATTAGAATAAATGCTGCAATTTACTTATACATTACTTCATTATTTCTTAACAACAGTCATTTTTTGTCTTCTTTTGAACGTGCAATAATC
Source organism: Eupelmus urozonus (assembly GCA_900480035.1). Lineage (NCBI taxonomy): Eukaryota > Metazoa > Arthropoda > Insecta > Hymenoptera > Eupelmidae > Eupelmus > Eupelmus urozonus. Next base: position 15,595 of record UELX01000716.1, on the reverse strand, counting down.
GTCGCTCCAATTGGAACATTTTCAATTAATTTTTCTACACGCTCTTTTATATTTGATGAACTTTTCACAACGTCACTCAAAAATTTATCGACAAGCTGATCTAGTTGTTCTATCGTAACCGTGTTAGTAATAGCGTGGAACCATGGCTTGTTATCAGTTGTGCATGGAATTTCTTTCATTAAACATTTACTGGCAAGATGGATGCACATGCAAGCAACAATACGAGGATCACATTGTATGCTCATGTCTGTTAAAAATACACTGTACGTCGCCAGCTCGTAAGACACAGAAGCCAAATTCTTGGCTGCTCCTGTTGATTGATACCAAAGAACAATAAACTTGTGCGGGTGCTCTATCATGAAATCGAAATTTAGAGTCTCCACCAAAATACTTTCGAGTCTTTCATATTTCTTGGCTATATCCTTAAACAAAGCCTTTCCGTTATTGCGCTGTAAATACCTCGAAGAAACTGCTACGATATCCAATAATTTAGTTGGCTGTTCCTCCACTTTCGAAGCGAGAAACAGTGCAGCCATAGCAATTAAACTTGCATCAAAATCCGACATAGAGTGTACGGCAAAAAATCGCTGCGTGAACACTATAGCAGTCAAGATACAAAGCAAATTTAGCTTTAACTTCTTACTAATTGTTTCTATGAGATGAGCCGAATATTGCAGATAAAATGTTTTCGAGTCCATGTCTATTGATGTTCTACGAGTCGACAAATTGGCTAGTTCAGACTGGCTTAAGTGCCACTTACTGTGTTGAATTTCTATTAAATAATTTCAGAAATTAATATTTATTTTTTAAAGTTTAAGTTTCAAATTTTGGTATTGCTTGTTTCATGTATGTACGAAGACTCTTTTGAAATCTCTTGTTTGTTTGCCAATTTGAGGTAAGTACCCCCTAGCGACAGAAAGAAGAAACATTGAAGGAACATTATGTGATACTTTCATTCTATTGCTTACAATTCTCAACCCCCGCACAGTGTACAATTGAATTGGTCGAAGATGGGATTAATGATTTGATGTATATATAAATCCAAGCATCTCATACAAATATTGTTTGATATTATACTTAATTAAAAATATATACCACGATTAGTTTCAATGGAGAAATTACAGAGGGTTTTCTTATTGCTTTTTCTACTTCTTTCAGCATAACAAGCGCTTCAATAGATGACTCTCACCTCGAGCTTGTGCAGGTAGTCTTCCGGCATGGCGAGCGCATACCATATTCTTCAGAGACTTATCCTAAGGATCCATATGCTGCATCATACGTCGGTAAACCAGGTCAACTCACCGAATTAGGCCTTTGGCCAGCGGGTCGACTCGGACTGATTTTGCGCCGTACTTACTATGATCTGCTACATCTCGACAAGGCGCAAGAAAAGGACGTATATGCTTATAGCGTAGATCATGATTGCAGTAAGTCCTTATTAAAATTCGTGCTCAACGGTTTATTTGGAACTGAAAGAAGGTTTTTTACAAAGATTCGCAGCGTGCCAAAAGAACTTGATGTGCTCATGAACTCAAGAAACTGCTCAAGATATAGAATTGAATTGGATAGACTAAAAAGAACATCCGATTTTCAAAAAAAGTTGGCCAAGTATGAAGGCTTGTTCACATATCTGACACAGAAAACGGGTCTAACATTCGATAAAATTGGTGTCGATGTGCAACTCTACCAGCTCTATGATCTGATGTACCGAGGGTGTACTTAACTTACTCCAGGAACTTGCTTTTCTCCATTATAACCTCGAGTCACAAACCGCCGAATTGAAGCGTTTAAACGGTGGACCGCTCGTTCGCCGCTTTTTCGAGGCGATGATGGAAAAAAATCACCCAAAACTTCAGCTTTACAGTGGTGATGGTCATAACATTGCGGCATTTGTTCGGGCTCATGGCAAACGTTACCCCCATGTGCCTAATTATGGCAGTGCTATTATTATAGAGAAATGGAGAAGAGGTAATGGCATTTTTGTCAAAATTTTAATCTGGACGGGCTTAACAGAAAAGTTGTTTGAAATACAATTAAGGGGCTGTCCTTACATGTGTCCCTTGGAGAATTATGAAAGAATAGGGACTGAAGTGCTACCGAGCGATAAGGAGGTTGACTGTCTCTTTGAAGACTTAAAAATAAACATAAATAAATAAATGATAATTTTGTATTTATTACAAATAAATCTTATAACTTTTATATGCTATTACTTTATGTAATTTATGCAGTAGCTTATAAAAGACTTTGAATTTCATGAAAATATAAATATTTTAAATTGTGTACATGTATAAAAAATATTTAAATATGTAAATAAAAGTTTTTGAATACAAGAAATTTTGTGCTCTAAATAATGCTTTTTTCGTTACAATAGATTTTCTCGTATGCAAGATATTTATTCTTTCATTTTGCGAAATTTAAAGGATATAAATGCTTTGTGCCTGCAAAAGAATTTTTTCAAAATTATTTTTTTTTTCATAAACTTGATTACGGGACAATGATACAGTGACCCTATTGTCTGACGTATTATTAACGGTATTAGCTATTTTATTAAATATACATATAGATAAACTCTTAGATTATTTGTTATTATAAACAACATGAGTACAATAAAAAAAGTTATAGAAAAAAGATGTAATAAATATCGGTGAATAAGAAGCAAAGTTCCGACTATATCACAAGGGGAAAAGAAAGCGACTACCATCGTAAATCTTTATTCGGTTGCAGTAGGATCCATAAATCGCTCGTTGTCTGAACGACCCGCCCATCATTACTTATGTCGCTGCACTATGCCAATTTTCTGATAATTTCTTCTCTTATATAAGCATAAATTTAGATAAAGTTTGTTCCAAGAACCCAATGGTATTCAGAAATAATTCAGGTTCGAATAATATGTTTATAATTAGAATGAGAACAATTGTTAAATAAAATTAAAATGTCAAAATTTAATAGCGTTCATCTCATACCCTTTATTGTTGCTTTCACTCCATTGCTACATATACGTTTAATTTATTTATAAAACAATTTTATAATAACTATTGATTAATTCAATAATAAACAAATAATAGATTATAGTGAATTTAAAAAAAAGTGATGAATATTATAGCATTTTAAAACTTGATGAACAATATTTTCGAAAATTAGGATTATCTAAAAATAAAAAAAATGAAATTAGATTCATATGTATAATATTATAATAAAGAAAATGCATAATAAAATAGTGATTGCTGTGCTTGTATTTATTATGTTTTAAAATTATTAAAATTCGAATTTAACAATAATTGAATATTTTCATATAGACTTCCTTTAAAATGTATTTTTAAAATTCCCATTTGATCAGACGAAATATGTCGAATCACTGGTTAGTGTCCTATTTGCTCTATCGATTATGTTTTAGGCAGAACGCATACATCTTGATTATCTCAATAGTAAACAGTTTACATATGTATTTCCCGCTGTATCATCTACTAATTTATTGAATCTTGAACTATTGCATTACTATAATGAGGCAATGTCATAACGAACGTATTCCGCACTAATGTATACGGAATTAATTTTGTCACATAAATGTAAAATCAATGAAAATTAGCTATAAATCAAAACTTGATATGATTATAAGCGAAAAAAATTGCTCTTCAATAATACTGCAAATTTATTCAATTATCTAATAATAAAATTTAATTTAATTTTGATTTTCTTTTGATGAATACTTAATTACTACTCACAACCTCATACTATTCCGCGTTTCAGCTGTTTGTTTCCTTTAACGACCAATAACCCAGAGAGCTAAGAGGGCACTCAGAATCAAAAAGAAAGGAGCAAAAGAGCGAACGCACTACGGGGAGAGACGGCTTTGAGGACTCTTAATCAATCTTAAGCCAATGGACAGACGGACAGACTGCGCCCAGCTACTCGCGAATTAATTGTCTACCCGGCGGGTTCTGGCTAGCCCCCTAGAGAAACTCTCTACCTAAATAGTCCATACGCTTCTGGCCTGCGCACCTGCCATGGCTCAACTTCAAACTTAGCCAATTCCATAGCGCGTCTTCGGACCTTAGGGCGAGTGTTATTATGTGCACGCGTAATCGGGTACCGTTTTGTTTGGCTTGATGTCTTAGTTTCGGTACTCTATGCTTCAAAAGAGACGCTACAGTAAAATGATTCATTAGATACTTCTGACGGTATTTAAGACAGTCAATTTTCTTTGTTTAATATAGTATTAATAGTTTAAACTTTAAACATTGAACTTTACTATTTTTATTAACTTTTGAAACTAATCATGAGTTTAAGTAACATCATACATACTTATTTGTATAGATATTTAATCAGAGTATCTAACTGAAAAATAGAAACTAATTTATTATTATACTTTATTTAATTTTAAATTACTTTTTATCTGTATCTTTTCTGTTAATAATGCAATACATATATTAGCATTGCATACATATATAATTTCTTTATGTACTTTCTAAAATTGAAATTAGTGCATTTCGTATCATACTTTGAATACCTCAAAAGTATAATTGGATTATTGAATTTTTGATCGACGTTCCGAATATCAAATTTCTATTTTCGAGTGAACGAGATTTCGATGAATAATACACCTTTTTCCTGAAATGACATGCTCCACTTTATCAACTTTAGAACGAATTTTTTTCTTCACATTTTTATGTCACCCGTACAGAAACCATGAGTTATCAATAACGAAGGTAGATCATTTCTACGTGCTCATTTTTCTTCCAACAACCGCAGCCAAAAGAAATATTGATTTTTTTCATTAATTAACTTTATCGGCATATCGATAGTTCGAGTATTTAATTCAAATACACATTTCTTCTTACAGATTTAAAATCGATCACCTTAAACGCTCATGTGAAGATTTATTATTTTGCCATGCAGATGTAGAAAAATGTAAACTTAAAAAATCAGTTGATCTTTCAATTCTCATTTAATATTAATAACTAATTAAAAATTATTTTTGATATTTTTTTTCATAAATATATGTACTTTCACGTAAAGAAAGTGAATTTTATATATATAATAATACAAATATTTGAAGAATCTATTACTTAATAATTTATTTGTGAATTCGCATTTGTACATAAGAAATCTACAACTTTACAAGAATTTCATTATCTCTAAAAAAAAATAGAAAATAATTTCAAGTCAAAGTGAAATTATTCAGCGAGCACTGGTTTTGACGCTTCCGACAACTTTTCCGGAAATCGCTAATTAAATTTTTAAAACTTTAAACATTTCCAAGATTTCACGCCAGCGGAGAAATCCATATCCGCGCTCAACTAATTTCCTCGAAAATCAGAAACTAGAGAGAGCGCGCGGGGGCAAATGCAAAATGAAAGCCGGCGATGAAAAAGAAAAACAAGAAAAACGAAGTGCGCGACGGTTATACGCCCGAGTATGAAATCGTTATCGAGCCAAGGCGCTCGGGCGCCCGAGAGACTGACGAGAAGTTGTCGACGTCGACAAGCGTTTTCCGTCGGGGCGCGAGCTCTCCGGCGCGTCGTCCAGCCCGAGCTCTCCTATCCCCTGCGACGCGCCCGGGCAAAGTTTCTTAATTCGCCTGGCCCTCTCCTGACGATGCTTCTTGAGAGCAGAAGCATCCAAGTTTACGAATTTTAACGCCCCGGCAATAATTACTTCTGCAATTTCATTTCGGGAGAGAGAGCGAGGGAAAAAGGGAGGGCGCCGGCTAATAAAGCACTGTTAGTTGACAGTGATAATAACCCTTATTTGAATTACGTGAGAAAGGATTTCGACGTTTTGTTCTGGATTGATCTTTCGGAACTATTTTCTTTTTAGTCGATGGTATTTATATTTGAATTTTTCATTAATTGCTATATTTTGTTTTTTATTTCTTCTTACCCGTGGATAAAGTGCAGATTGGTACAAATATACTTTCAATTGAAGACTTACCTGAAACATACAAAAAACATAGAAAATTAGTTTTATTTTACGATAACTATTTAGGGTTATAAAATATTTATAATTGTAATATGATTCAATCAAAGATGGGTGAATGATAAAAAATGTATAATTTACATGTAGAATTTCATGTCATTCTATAATGGATCAACCTAAAATTAAGAATATTTTAGATGCCAAATATAATAATCAATTTACAGATATTTAAGTGCTATTTTAGGGAAAATAAAAAATAACAGCTTTGATTTCAAAAGTTTTTTAATTCTAGAAATAGCAAATTAAAATATTCTTATCCAGTTTTACTTTGTATTTTAAAACTTAATTCAAAAGCTTTCTCAATTTTTTTTAAGTTTTTAAAATAAAACTATAAATATTTATAACTAGATTTTTGATAGTTAGACCATACTACTGCAGTTTCTTTTATGCTTTGACGATTCGGCACTTACAAAGTCTATATACGTGCAACTTATTCAAGTAAGTAGCCTCTCAACAACAGATTTGCGTGAAATGCACGAACAAACGCGTAACTGTAAAGAGCCAAGTAAATTTCCAGACAAAGCGAAGAAAAGCGCAAAGGAAGAGTCAGAAAAAGCAGCCCCGCAAAAGGGAAGCGAGGAACAGAACCCAGCCTCATCTGTCTGCACTTCCGCAGCCACGTATGCCTCTGAAAAAGAAAAGTCTTATCCTTGTCATCGGAGAATCTTTGCATAAAAGTGTAAAAAACGAAGATGAGGAAACTGGGGTATTCTGGCAAACGGCTGCGTAGACATAAGAAGAGTCATGTTCACGGTTAATAGAAGCGTATCCGAAGCTTTTTATATATGAAAAGCAGCTCCTATACGTGATCGATGAATATGGTACTTATTTAAATCTACACCTGTTTCTTCTTGCACGTTTTTTGAGAAATTTTACAACGTTGTGAAGTTTTTTACTACGTCCTTTTTCTATTTATTTATATCTGACTTCAATCGTCATCGATTCAAAATAAATAATAGCAGTTATTGACTTAAATAATTACATGATTCCAGGTGCAAAATAAATAGATTTATTAACGAAACATAAAGCAGTTATATTGACTTTATTAATTCATTAATTATTTATCCTATAGCGCTGGAATTAATAATCGAGAATATTGATGAATTAATAAGTGAGTTCATCAAAACATCTAGAACTTTACCTCGGAATACAATAAAAACAAAACTATCTCATTAAAACTAAATTTCGAGAAAAACCCAACTAATATAACGACAAAGTTCAGCAAATTATAATAACCAGCGGGAGCGTTTAATTCAACAAGATATTTCGTCCGAGCTCAACATGCAACGCGAGCGCTTATACGCGTGAGCGCGCGCAGCGCAAGCGAATTTCATTCGGCAACTATATTGACTCGACAGCAGTTCGAAGTTTGAGCGATGGCCAGTTATAGATGTGCGAACCCGAGGCTGGCGCGCGCAGCTGCGAGCCAGCCCATGATCCCAGCCATTTCCGACTAATCATCGACGTAGCCTCGACGTAGCAAGCCCCGAGTATCCACTGTGTGTGCGCGAGCGCTCTCCACTCCAGAACAAACTCTAAACTATTTCCCGGCGTGTACAGCTCAGCAGAGAGCCGCTGAATCGCGCGGAGCACATATGCTTCCTGTATAACGCTGGGCAAACTTCGTTTATAAGAAATTTAGCCGAGGAAAATCGCGAGCGAGCGAGGGGAAAAAGGGCTTTTTAACTTGCGAGAGTGTAGCGGGAGGGTACTTTGAAATTTTGAGAATTTCTTCACATGGAAAATTTGGTGGGAGCCACCGAGTTTGGAATCGATTTTAGTGGAAAGTTCGGACGGCGAATTTTCTTTCGGGGATTTAATTAATATTGTAATTCGAAAACTTTGACCTTTTTGTCGAAAAACTTCTAAACGACTTCATTTGCATACTGCTGCAGGAACGAATAAAACATGATACTCTAATTACCAGCTAGATTTAAATTTTCTCGTTTTTTATTATTTCAATTTAAAAGTTTTAAACGTTTCTAGTGGTTATAAATAGCTAAGATGTACGTTTTCTAATCCAAATTTCTATAATCAATAACATTTTTCAATTTCTCATAAATAAAAAATTATTAACATTTAATAATAAATATGGTTTTGACTAGTTTCAACGCTTTGTCATGTATACTTTGAGATAGTTTGTAGACATTCTTCCATTAAAAGTCTAAAGCTCTTAAATAAGCCAAATAGCATTCAGCGCAGTAAAAAGCATCCACTATATTCCACGTTCTCGCAGCCATAAAAAGAAGCTTTATATCACATGACGAGCCCAACATTAAAAAGTTCAAAAGGAAATCATATCAAGCGAAACTTCTTCCCCCGCAAGAAACTCGCCCACAATTCAGTCAAATAGCTAACGTTTGGCCTGCGCCTCTAACACCGCGAACAATACGCGCTCCACATTTCGTCCTTTCTTGCGAAGTCTCCAAGGAGGAAATCCTAAGCGTGCCAGTAGCGTCCCGGCATAGTCCAGGAAAATGTAGCTCTCGCAAGTCATCCGGTTAAGACGCGGCCAGGAACGCCGCCAGATGAGAGTAACGATCGAGTTATCTCGCTTCAAGAGTGTCCCGAGGCGATTTCGCGCTGGCCATCGCGCGATAAATATGGCCGGGGTAATAAAATTCATCGGCTCCTGCCGGCCACGCGGCACTTTTCCTTGCCCCCGGCGAGGCGGCCTAACTTTTTCTTACGAGGCGAGTCGATCCCGAGTTATTTCTGAGGGCGAGCTCTGCTCACGGCTACCGATATTCCGCTGATCTAGGGAAAGACAAGGTGAGGGAGAGGTGGATGGAGGAGCGGCCGGAATGATTTATGGATCTTATTGGTGAAAGGAAATTGCTGTCGGTGAAGATGAGTTTAAGTTAATGAAGTTGAGATTAAATGAGTTTAAACTATTTCGATGGGTAATGATCAATGTAACTTTAATGGCAGTTCTTTTAATCTTTAACTTTGCAGAATATAATGCAAGCACTCAAGACACGATGCATTACGAAAATGTTTGAGACCAAATAGCATCCCTTTAAAAATTAACATAAAAAGAATTGAAAATAAGGTAAGGTCAGTTTTTGAATATATATGTTAAAAGTTACTATATCACAATATTTATAATGATAATAAATTTATTTCATACATACGATATGCATTATAGAAAAATTAAATATATAATTGTAGTACTGTGATAATGATCTTTACAAAAGTTATCATTTCTTTTCTTATAAAAATTTTACTTCAAAAAACAAGATAAATATTAAAACGCTGGCATTTCCACCTTCTAACCATTTTGAAAACTTTCATAGTTGGAGATGCAAATAAGCTATGAGAATTAAGTTTGTACAAAGTAAAGCTACAGTTTTTCGAAAAATTAATTCGAGCGCAAAAGTACCTTGAGGACAACTTAGTGTTGAGAATTTTCTGCAAAACTTGCATGAGAAGCTTATTAGAGTTTTATAAAGCGTTTATTTTGAAGTAGAACATTTATAATATTTATTTCTTGACAAATAAAATAAAAAAATTTTTGCAGAACAGAAGATAAAAATATCGATGAAAAAATGTGATATTCAGGAAAGTATTTCCAATATTTTAAGTTGAAATTATTATACTTAATAATAGTATATTAGGTAATAATGTTAATGTAAATATTAGAGTAGAAGTTCTATAAAATTGTTATTAAAATATCCGAGAAAACTTTATAACATCGTACGCACATACTCCATAAAAAATTGTATAGACTATAATGTAATAAAATTAAAAATAAAAATAATTTCAATACTTCCTTTATACCGAGAACTTTTATAATAACCCATCGATTCTAAAGAATTACAAAAAAAAGTTAGATATTTGAAGGATAAAAAGTTATATTGTATGCCAATAATATTGAGAAAGCCATATGCAAAGCCTATCCGATTAAAAAGCCCTTTATCAGTGTATCAATATACCGCTTCCAATAACGCTCCCCGAGCGCCTACCGAGATAATTTTTCATACAGCTCTCGCACGACGCTCTTTTCAATCAAACGCGTAAAATCGATACGGAAGAAATAACGCCAACTTACGATCGCTCCGTAAATAAAAACAATATAAAAAAAAGGAAGAAGACAACGAGAATCGATCTCTCTCATACCGCGCTGGCTTTAATAAATAAAAGAAAAGTTCCTCCGCTTGTACAGGATCAACGGGCACTCGGCACGGTAATGCTCTCTGTTTATGGCTTATGATAGTTTTGAAGAAAACATTCCTGCCCTCTTCTGCATCTCGCTGCCCTCCCGCGCACAGTAGCACTTAACGCGGGATTTATTTTCAATTTTAAATTCAGCCTTTATACGTCAGAGCAGGCGGCCGCCGCGGATAAAGTTTTTTCATTTTCTCGCGTATGTCCTCCCGCGCTTTCTTTTGCTTTCATCGCCCGAGCGCGCGGCATTCCGTGTGTACAGTCTTGCGTTATTATTATTTACTCGCGCCGCATCAAGTTTTACCGCCGCATCTTTTTATTTGTCCACGTAGCTCCGCTTTATCTTCCAGTCATTTTTATCGAAAAATTCCTTTTTACAGTTCGATTTTATACGCGGTTTCGAGGACTGGCCATGGCTTGCGCGAAACAGTAATGTTTTTTACACCTTTTATTTGAATTGCCCAGTGCTTTTGCTAAAGGTTTTTTTTTATTCCACAGCTTCTCCGTAAAGTCTATCGAGTGCACATTGTCTTTATACTGTTAATTTTTATTTTCTCTTCTTTTATAGTTTATCTGTTGGTTGTCGTTCTGAAGTGATATCTATACTCTACTTATTTTAACCTTTTATGATTTTAGTATTTTCACTTTTATTTAATTTCTTTAAATGTTGGACTCGATCGCTGGTTTTTATAATCCGTATAGCCATTTATCACAATCTATCTTAGCTCTCAAAGTTATAAAAAATGAACGATATTAAATTAATTAAAAATAAATTGTTGCATTAAAGTTATTGAGCAGTAATAACATTTCATACACTATTCTTCTTACTCTCCCTTCTAGCAAAATAAAATAAGTTCATCGATCGAGTCGCTCAGAAAATTCAGCATAAGTGTTCATATAGAAATAGTGCGATTATTCAAAGTTTTAGAATCATTTCATAAACTCAAACTGTAAACTAGAATACATCTAAATTTATAAATTTTTTCACTATCAAATTGTCGTAGTTATAAAAAAATTGATATCTTCGGTGAATTGTAAATTAAATTTAAAAAATATAGGTTTTCTCGTATTCAGATCACTGAAGCACTCGACAAAACCTAATAACTACTATACATACATCATAATGTGCTACATTCCATAAATAATAAATGCCAGATGCGTGTCCTTTTAATTTATCCGCTTAGAATTTACGCAAATGAAAACCAATTTCAAACTAAACAATTCTCCAATTAAATCCAAACATCGTCGTACCTCTCTAGAGCAAGACAGAGAGAGAGGTTCCGAATCATTTATATTTAATCCTTGCGAAAACTCCGGGCAAGAGACAGAGAAAGCAGCATCCCGGAGCAGCATTACGGGAAGCCGCGCGCGCAAGAGACAGAAATCTAGAGGAGCTGCTGCAAGCGAGTAAGCTTCCCGGGGACGGAAGTGCGACGCGCAGAGGCAGTTTGCTCGTCGTTGTTCATGCAGTAAATAAATCTGTCCGCTTTGGAGAGACGCGCGCGCGCGCGCGCGCCCAGACTCGAGATTCTCTTGAGCAATTTCGCCCTTGCGCGCAGGTGGATTAAGGCGGGGAGAACAAAAAAACGAGATATGAGACGGAGAAAAAATAAAGGGGAAGAGAAAGTTACGCCCGCGATGCTGCTCTCAGGGCGCGAGCGACAAATTGAAGTCACGCGTTGGAAATGAAGTCGAGCTGTGTTTTTGGAATGCGTTCTGCTGTTTTTATACTTGGTGCACTTTTCTTTCCGTGCTTTTTTGGACCTTTTTTGGTTTCTTAAACATTTCAAATGTCCAAAAACAAACGAATTTTATAATAAGTTCATAATTCAAAAATTTATATTTGTAGAATTAAAAAAATGAAAAAATGCTTCTAGTCGTAACATTCATAGAAAATTAGGAAATTTTCATTTTCAATTTATTCAACTAGCTATTAAATTATGAAAATTATTGTAATTTCAAATTCAAATTACATAATCCAAAATTAACAATAATAATAGTTCAATAAAATAAATTTAACAAAATTGTAAATTCGAGCGCAAATTACTACAAATCACATTGCAATAAATTCATCGCCGCTCTCGAACTTATATATTTTCCTGATACGTAATTCCGTGGGCCATTATTATTCCGCCTGGACGCCGAATCCGCGATGCACCCCCCAGATAAGAGGTATTTTATATACGGCAAGGTCGGATAAGATTTGGTCCGGAGCAATAGTCGCGTCCCCGAGCAGCTTCGATTATCCTTTATTTGCATTCAGAAATACGCCCCGAAGCTTTTCTGATGCGCGACGGTCTCTCGCTCCCAATGCAAAATCCGTTCGACGTGTATTCGCCTATTATATATATCGTGGAAATGGCCTTTATCATTCGATTTTAGCTCCTAGCGCAGTTTATTTCTCACACTAACGCATTGGCCGCCTCCCGGTGCGCTCTACTTTTACTCGGGCGTGTAAATCCGAGAGATAAGCGATGAGAGTTTTTCTTTGCAAACCGTTTAGAAAATTGGAATGAACTGAGTTATAATAAGATGAGTGACTGTAGTCTGTAAAGATTTTTTACCAAATATGTTGTGAATAGGGGTTTCAGGCTATTTTTAAGCAAACACGAATTTCAGAAAAATAATTTATTAATTTTAATAAAAATAATATATTAGAAATAGTAAATTGAGACTAACTAATGAAAATTGTAAGTAATATTGACAATTTTTTCCAACTTTTCATTGTAAATTCTGAATATTCTACAACACAAATCTTGTGCATTTTTTGTTATTTCATCTAGACAGCCAAAATCGGACATTCAACAATGTACAATATTTCTAATTAATTACAAAAATCTAAAGACCTGCAAAATGCTACATTATAAATTTTAGAATTAGCCAAACGGCAAAATAAATGACTCAGAACAGGAGCCATTTTCCAGAATCAAACAGGGCGCGCGCGGCTTTTGTCCTCGGCGTAAGAAAACGCGCGCATTCCCCCCGACCCTCCGCCAGTTTCGGCGAGGCAGCCATTCGTCTTAACGACCGCGTCATAACTGTTCGCAGCGCAATCATTAATAATAGTGAAACAATTAGCAGCGGCAGCGGAGGTTCTGCGGCGCGAGTTACTCTTTGTGCCAAGTTTCCCGAGGCCCTTTAAAGCGCCTCCCCCCTCCTGACTTTCCTCCCGGTGCATTGGAACTTTCGCCTGGCACTTTCTCTCGCTTCCGTAGACGTGGGAGTGCGATTCGGAAACCTTGACATGGGATTTCGGAGAAAGGGCGTAAAAGTTTGCGCTGCGGGGACCTTTTGATGGAGTCGCTTAGGGTGCGGTTATCAATTAGTCCGGGTGACGTCAATCAGCTTTGTATTTTTAAGTCGTATAATTTGAACGGTTTAATTGTGGATTGATTTATTTTAATCAGGACGTGAATGATTTTTTTATTATTTATTGAATTGTAGTAAATTGAAACCTGTTAAATGTAAAATAAACTTTATATGATTTTATGAATTCATCTTTTGTAAGTATTTATATATGAACTGTAGATAGACAAATAAAAACTTCAATTTAATCATTATTATTATTTATGATTTTATAAGATTTTGAATAAAATAATAAGTGTTTACTCGTATTACTCTGAAAAAACTCCTTATGCTCCTTGAAGGTGCCTAAACTCCTTACCCTTTTCTCATAAAAATCGCCGACATTTTATAGTCACATCAGAGTTTGGTATACCTTCAGAAGAGGTCAGATCCTAGTAAAAAAAATAGATTATCCAAGAAAAACTTGCCAAGACTGTGAATACTATAAAAATGTAAAACAGTAAATAACCACCAATAAAATTAAAGTAATTATGTTTACATAAAACTTTATTTACAAATTACATAACTAAATGCAAAAATCAAACCAATTCTTCCCCAAAGAATCATTTCCTTAACATCGACACTTCCTTTTTTGCCACATACACCCAATAACTCGAACGCGCGGGAACATCTGAAAATCCTAAGCTCGGTTCACCCTCGCCCATCTCTCCTTACTTAAAACGATCTTTTTGCGATAGGCCGATTCAGATACTCGCATTATCACGAAAGGGGTATTGTGTCTTGGTGTTCGCCCGCGAAGCGTAAACAAAGCGTCCCGCGAGCGGGTGCTGCTCTCGTTATCGGATTCTTCAATTCGTACACTTCAATCGGACACTTCAGTCATCGGATACTTCTGTCAACCGAGCGTCGTCTGTCGATAGTCCGAGATACGTGGCGTGTGTTCCTTTAGCAAGACGGGGCCGTGCCAACTTTCAGTCCAAAGTATACTCTACTATAGCAGTTGACGCCGCGAGGAACGGCCGCGTCGCGTCTTTTTGATTTCGCGAGTGCGGTTTAGTTTTTTTGAAAAAGTTTTAAGGATTATTTTAGGAGCGTTTTGTATTGTTGATCTGAGGATTTCAGAGTGAATTTTGTATGTGTTGGGATAAAGTGTAAATTAGATATTTCTACGATTTAATACGATCAGTGATTATTGGTTTTTATGGACGACCACTCATCGCATATTAATGTGGACTGTATTCAAAGTATCAATAATAACCAGTGCAAATAAATTAATGTGTAAAATGGAATCAACGTAATAGATATTAAACAAATTATTTAAAATGTAATTAAATTTAATGTCATAGCTTCTCTTTTAAAAATATTAATTTTGTTGAAAATAATTTTGATTTAAAAAGCATTTCTCCAGTAAACATTTTTATTAGAAAACAATCATCTGACTTACTACTTCTAACTGCTAGAATGAATCACTGCATAACTGTGCTCGTGCCATACATTGCAAAATTAATAATAGAACAGTGCGATGATAAGATTGTTTTGATCTTACGTCATTTTCGAAGAATTCTGGAGCATCCTATTTACATTGCAAATTATCAAAATGAACTTGCACTTATCGATAATCAAGAATTCTGAATTTCAATAATAATTTTTGCATATTTAATATTTTTTATATTTTGATTTTTAACTTTGATATTATTTAACTTATTTTTATCAATTTAAAATTAACAAAAACATATAAATACTTTTTTAAGTTTTTAAATAATAATGAATGATGTGTATATTTCTATTGTTAAGAATTATCCAAAAATATGATTATTTTGTATAAAATGAATTATGATTCATCTTAATTATCAAACAAAGTTTTATTACTCTAGTGAAACTTCAGTCACAACAGCTATTCTTTCTTGCAGTTTTACTTTAACTTCCCACGCAAAGTAATTTTACTTAGTTCATATAAAAATATATGCAGATCACTATATATAGGAATGGAGTTGCATAGTCTGCATATTCTCCAAATATAATAAATTTTAATCTATTGTCTATATACTAATTGTATATAGACATCCAGGATATTTATAATATAAATTTTATATATGATTTTATATAGAATTAATATAGATTATATGTAGATTATATAGGAATATAT
>UELX01000715.1:31211-63700 GCA_900480035.1 Eupelmus urozonus | reverse complement strand
ACTAATTTAGTTAAGAAAGTTAAAGAATCGTATTAAAAAAAAAAAATCACGACCAGAAGACATGGTTCTAGTGCAAAATTATACAAAAGTCAAAAAGATGATTATTAACCTTTAGAGGGCCGGAAAACCACTATAGTGGCTCGACCTATGATGGGCACTTTGTCAATTACCAATCCATGATATAAGACACCTTTTTTACCATTTTTCTATGGAGGATATGCCATCTCAAATCCCGGCCCTCTAAAGGTTAACTAAATTATACAAAAATAATTAATCTTCAATTGATCGAAACTTTTTAAAAAAGTGTTTTACTTCTAATGTAGTAAATTAAAAAAAAAACTCATAAAAAGTTAATATTTTATCTTTACTTTAATTAGCTTTTTCTATATTCTTGTTGTAACCAATATGACTTGGGATACTTGCATTTAAAAAATGGTATTTTTTTTAAAAGATTTTCGGAAAATTTTCATATCTGCCTGGATGTTTATTTGAATTTTTGAATTTTCGTTAGGGTAAGGTTATAAAAACACTCTCTGTCTCACTCTTTCTTATAGCCAAATAAGCCCATACTAACCTTATCTCAATTAAATTTCAAAAATTCAAATGAACATTCAGGCAGATATGATAGTGACCCAGTTTACAATGCCAATTTATGTCTATGAAATGGTCTAAAACTAGTATTCATTTTGAAAAAGTTAGCATGGGTTTATAACAGTATTACTAAGGTACTAACTTTGTAATTAGAAAATAAACAAGTTCACATGAGATCAAGTACCTTTTATACAATTTATTAGTAAATTAAAAATTTGTTAATTTGATAAAAGTTGCAGTAAAACTAGCAAATAAAGTTAAAAATGAAACGAAAATATTACTGCTTAATGCAAGGGAGTGTTAAACATAATAAAAATACAGTTCACTTGCAAGTCGCCACAATGCAAACTGGCGATATCCGCGTACCGATCACGCAGAAAGAACTGGGTCGAACTAACAAAGTCCCTTGCACAAGCATAACTGTGCTTGAAGAATAACGCCACTGTACAGTGCATCGCTGTTTCGCGTGTTTTCGAGTTCTCCTTTGTCTACGAACGTTGGCCCGTGTAATCGCTTTGAAATTTTTAATGCATCTTTTTTTTGCATTAGCATGCATAAACTTACACTTGAATAGGGAATCTGTGAATGGTGAACGTGGTGGCCTCAAGTATATTGTGCTATTATTTATTTTTCATTAAATTCTGCCGATTTTTTCTATCTATGCCGGTCTTAAAAAAAAATAAATCTTGACCGATTCATTATCTTACATTTTATCAAAACTAAATACTGGCTAGTCATCGGCAAAATTAAATCGCTTTGTGTCCACTGCAAATTTTAGTATAAACTAATAATTAGAATTAGAAATAATTAGAAATAAAATTAATATTTCGCAAAACAAGCTGAATAATCAAAGCACCGGTATTGAGAAATAATAAGAATCGCACTTTTCTCATTTTCCAACTTTCTTCTAGAAGATTTTAACTCAGTAGTCCATTTGAAAATCTTCTTTGCGGTTTTCGCACTAGCATTGCTGCAGCAGTAGCAGCAGCTGGATGACTAATCGTTCCGTGAGAAACTCAAGCTAACAAGGACACACCCCTGCAGACTTCTCGTTACTCGGTCGGGCGAGTTTGCTCTTGACGCTTGGCGTGCGAAAAAAAAGTAAAGCCGAGTGAGAGAAGCGAAAGTAACGGAATATCAACTTTAGCTTTTCAATTCAATTCGATTCAATGAGGTTCTCTCTAGCTATATCGTGTCTGCGTTCATCAACCTGACTCTATACTTATAAGTTCAGGAAATTTTTACTTCTATCTTCGTTTAGGATATTTTTCTGGCGGAAAAAGTTTTTCTTTATTTGTGAGTTTCGTAAGCGCTAAACCTTTTCGCTTCATTGTTTACCTAAATAGTTTTCTCGAGACAATAAATAATTTAAAAACTTGTTAAACATTTTCTTTAAACATTTTAAAAATTATTTGAAAAATGCAAAATTTATTAAATTTAACTTTCAGCTACGATTGCTATAATTTTTTCATTTCCTATTTGTGAAAATCCTGTTTTGCTATTGTTATTTTTTAATCATATTCTTATCTGGTCTAGAGGTTACTATTTCTCTGCTAGGAGAGCTAAATAGAGCTATTATTTTCCAGGTTAATTAAAAATTAAAAATTAGGTATCGGAAAACATTTACAATAGACTCATCGAAATCACTATTTCACAGGTGTAACACTCTTCTTTTAAATTAACAAGTACATACATTAATCCACTAGATACGAAGAGATTAGAAGAACGTATTGACTCATCCGTAAATTTGTAAAATAACTTTGGAAACAGAGTCGGGCAAAGTAGGCTCAGGCGAGTCAGGAAACGGGAAAATGCAAGGAAGGACGAACGATTCATTTATCCTTATCACTTAGTAAGAAAAGATACTATTCGTGATAATTAGAAACTTTACTAATTTAAGTATTCTCCAACTCTCGTTACTTCGTTGTAAACATTTTCATTGTGTTTTCGTTCCTCGCTCGCTACGCTGCGTCCTGTCTCCTTTAACTTTAAACTCGAAAACGTCGCAAGCGAAACTTTTTAATTATATAATAGGAGAGGAGCGGACTGACACTGGAGGCATAGCGTAAGCTTTTAATCTGAAGATGCTTTAAAGTGTCTTTGCTTTTTATCCGCCTCTTATATCTTTATTTTTCGCTCGATTCTTTAGTTTGCTTTTTTATTTATTTTCATTCTTCCTCGTTTGTCGACTATCAACTCGAGTTTCCCCTCTGAAACAACTTCGTAACGTTCCGAACCTCTAGACAACTCAATGAGCGTTTTAATTTAATGGTCTAACCACAGATTTCTTTCCTTTTTATTCAGAATATTTTACAATACTATACATATATACATACAAACATAGATACGTTTACGAATATATGTTTTCATGTATATATGTATACGTGTATAGAATTGTAAAATAGTGGAATAAATTTTTTGAATGAAATCTTAAATAAGAAAATTTATTGGTAATAACATTTATTACTAATGAAAATATGAAGACAAAACCTTCATAGTCTGGAATTCAAAAATTTTACAATTATTAGTTTTAAACTCAATTAAAAAAAAAATTTAAATAGGTCATGTAAGAACAGGTACTTATCTTTATATCAAACTTTAACAGCTATTCTCTCATAATCAATCACAAAATCTTTTTACTTTTTTCTTTTTTCTTTTGTCTTGTTAAATTTTAGTCGATCTGACGGATGAAAGTGATTTTTTCAAACGGATTTGGCTACAGTATCATTGTATTAATTTTTTTTATATATTTATTTTACATCCTACATTGCTACAACTTTTTTCAGACCAGGAAATAAAACATTAATAATATTAAATCTACTTATTAGCCCTAAACTTAAAAATTCTATGCACTTCAGTTTATAAAAAAGAATGATGATAAAGAATTCTTTTTTTGATGCTGTCGAATCTATTTTTTTATTGGTTCCACTTTTGTAACTATGAAACTTCTTTGGTCTCTTTTTAGATCTTTTTGAAGATCGTATTCGATCTATATGATAATTTAAAAATCTTTTTTTTCATCTCTTATTTTATATGACATTTTAAAAGCTTTCTGTACAGGCAATGTCAATTAATAAAACAATAAAAAAAAATAGTAAAATTAACAAAAAATTCGTTAAAAAAGCATGCCACTATTTCCCCTCTAAAAACAAAACAAAATGAGATACGGTAAAAAAACTTTCTGGAATCCAGCTATTTGACGATATTTTTTCTATCAAAATAAGTAATAAAATAAAAATATATTTTTTCCACTGATTTAATAGCTTTCTGTGCGCTTACAAATTATTTGCATTAGTGCAATATAGAATATTAAAAAATTCGTTTCATCCAGAATATAGAAAATTAAATATTTTTGATGTAACGTCCTGAACCTTCGTCCACACATTCAAAAAGTACCAGAAGCTAAAAGTAGAAAAGTGTCGAATGAACGTGAAAAGAAGGCACTCTAAATTTTAATAAACGAAATGGGTCTGGCTTAATCATGCAGGCAGAGAAAGCGGACGCGGACACATTTCCGTGTACATAGCAATCGCCTTGTATCAGCGAGTCGCAGGTGCAGGCGGTCCAGTGACTTTCATTTCGGTTGAATATATAGCCCTAGACAGGGTGTTCTGCTCTGCAGGGTCAAGAGTCGGGGGATGATTACGCATTGACATCGCTGGCGCAGGCTCGCGCGCGCGCGCCCGCGTGCGACTTGAATACGAAACGGAGTAAGTGGAGGGAGAGGGAGGGGCGATAGAGAGAGAGAGAGAGAGAGAGAGAGAGAGAGAGAGAGAGAGAGAAAGAGCAAGCGAGAGAGAGGTGGGGAAGATCCTTTGACGGGTTTTCAACGTTACTGCCGAGGCTGTTGGTCAGCACTAGTGAACTTATACTTCAAAAGCTAGGCGAGTTTCCATTGAGATCGAGAAGACGAACGGCGGCAGCCACGCTCCGAGTGACATTTATGATCAAAGATGCTGCTGGCTGTATATGTAGATGCTCGTGAATTCGAGAGTGCAGCTATGGGGTAGGGATGGAGAGCGAGAGGGGGAGAGAGAGAGGAAACACTTGAAAAGCGGAGGAGAAGCGTCGAAATAATTATGATCCTTGGAGATCTTGTAGCTTCCCTCCTCTGTCGATGAGCGTCAGATAAAAGTCATCCGGCTGTGGCGGCACTATAATGGCGCTTCTTTCTCTCCGGCCGCTCTGGGAACCAAGCTAAATGAGATCCTTTTTCAAGGACGATACCCTTCCCTTCTTTCTTTCTTTTTTTTTCCTCCGAGCGACAGGGGGAGATGGACGCAGATGATGGGGAAGCTGCCACTGCCACGGATTTATAAAGGATTCAATGAAATGATAATATTTGAAACGAGTTGAAAGAAAATAAGAATTTCAGATATAGATCTTTCGATATTATAAAGATATTTTGCCGCCACCCTCGTGTAAAAGAATAGGAGTGCGTTTTATCTCAGGAATAAGCTGTTATTTTATAAGGTATTACGTTATTGTTTTGCTTTCTAACGCTTCTTCGATGTGTTTTTGCGTTATTTCCTTTGATTTCACGTTATTTTTCCGTTATTTTACGTTATTTTATAATATTTTTGGCTCAAGTATTTCAAAATTATATATTATTTTTCAAATACTATTAAAGGTTTATAATAAGTATAATTAAGTAAATAAAGTTAAAATTGTCTACATAGCAGAATAATATTTTTCTAGGAGTGTTAGAAAAATATCAAAGTAATATAATAAGTTAAATAATATTATTTATAGGTTTAAGTACATTTTTAAGTGACGTTAGATAGAATTTAAAGAGAAAAAATTTAGTAAAATAATATTTAACGACACTTGTCAAGACTTCATTTGTATTTGAATTTGTACTTTGCTGTGCAATAATAAACTGTATCTATCGATCTATCTGTCAATTTACCTATTTATCTGCTTCAATGCATTGACTTGATTCTCGTCAATTAATTATTCAAGTTTTTATGGTTCTAAAACTTGTGTATAGTCTTCTGATTCTATTTTAAAACGAATCAATGCATTAATAAATGCATTAATTTTTTATATATTTTACTGGTTTTCTTGTGTAACTGTTAAATAATTATAACTGTATAGAATTTCAAATGAATTGACATGAAAAAGTTATTTCTTCAACTGCACAGAATTTTATATGACATGACAAGAAAAATTTATTTCCACCTAAATAATAGCGTTCAGATTATTTCTTAGTTCTGCGTTTCATAAAAGCGTTAATCTATTTCATCTTATTCTACAATACTATAGTTCATCCATCACCGAGCAAGAGTTCATTACACCTCCATTACGTGTTTTCAGCGGGCCGGGGAAAAAATCATTTATCAAACTACTCGTCACTTAAATAATACCGGCAGCGGCGCATAACATTATATTTAATAAATAGCCGCATACATCGGCGAGCCATTAAAAAACGCGAAAGCGTGCAAAAAGTGCACGCAGAATCATATCACAGAGAGAGAGAGCTCGCTTTAAAGCTGGAGCGAGCGAGAGGAAGAGGGTATATGTGAAAAGGCAGACTAGCGTGCCGGTAATGAAGCTTCAAGCAGCTATGAAAATATAAAAAAAGAAAATCACTGGGAGAGCTGCCACGGGGAATCGAGACATGATATAGCGAGCCGTGGCGCTTGGTCGGCTCTTTTTTTCTTCCCGCTGAGCCCACCATGAAGCTTGCGTGCGAACGTTGAAACGCAAGATTCTCCTCTGGACGTGTGCTTTATTTCCCTGTCGGGCCGTACGTTTGCGAATCATCCCTTACGGGCTTTTCGTGGCGCCTCTCGTCCCCCAAGGGGAACTGCATCCATTAACGTTGCTGCTGTTGCCGCGCGCGTGCGGCTCTCTCTCTGTGTGCGTGGAATTCGTATGGAGAGGAGAAAGAAACGGGCAGAGAGTGAGAGCGGGGCGAGAGCCAGAAGAAAAGATCGGATCAAGCGGGACGGAAGCTCCCGGAGAAAAGAGATGACGATACGACTTGTGAATTTAAATTGATAATGAATAGCCACGCGGCGCAAGCTCTCTCACAAAGCCTATTCTTTCGACGCTGCGCGTGCGGGCCTCCCATTGAAAATTACCAAATTGACTGAATGCCGCTCCTGAAAAATTGATTCTCCGCTCGGATAATTATAATTTGCGGCCTGCCACCTCTGGCCTCCTGGATACAAAGCTTTGGAAAGCACAAAGAAAGCGGCAAATAAAGCAGATAATGCATAATTGATGACGAGCTCGCGATTTAATCGATTATATACAAAACAGCTCTCCCGATGAATGTCTACTTCTGACTTCCTATTTATGTCTCTCGCTTGAATACAGTTTCTTACAATCAATTATTTCTTTATGCATATATTTTACTTTCTTCAAAATAGCTTTCGCAAACTCATAATCCATAGCATCTGTTTATATCCCTCGCCGGCCAAGTTACAGCCAGCTTATCCGTCAATAAAAGGCGCCGTTAAACAATAATGATTTGGCAATCGACCAAAAAGCTCGCGGCGGCTTTAAGCTCTCACAACACGTTTGGCCCGCTAGTTAGAAAGATTGAAGTATCGCGAGTCGCGGGGGGGTTAAAAAGCGCCGCTGAGCTAGTACCTCGCCGTAAGGACTGTTTGCTGTTAAGAGGGCCGCATCAGAGGCAAATTCTAATTCCGGATTAAGGTTTACGCCGAGCAATCTGGCGATGGCCTCGATCGCGTCGTCTACGCCGTGAGATGCGGGGGTGGTGGGGGGGGCGATGACGTCGTTACCGGAGCGTTTCCAGATTAAATGCTCCTCTTACGAGCTGCTCCAAGAGGGCCTTTATCGCTCGCTCGCGCAACTCACCGTAATTACGGCGACTCCGAGAGTGATTGACACTCGGGCCGAGCGCCCCGGCACTAAACGTTAATTCGTTTTGATTGCCATTGCGCAGCCGCTCTCCGGCGTTACCGCAAATCCAGCGCTGGCTCTCTCTCCGATGGGCTATGCGCGCGGCCGGGAGAGAAAAGAGAGATTCAGCCGGCGTATGGCCGGGCAACTCTTTCTTTTATGGCTGCACGCTCTCTCGTCAGAGTTAAAGACTGGGCGAAAACAGACGTGACGAGGAAAAAGGGCGCGCTGGGAGAGAGAGAGCCGAGGCTTTCTGCTGATTCTCGAGCTCTCGAACGAAAAAATACGCTTGTTTCGAGAGCCGAGGTAACGCGTGGTAATACAATAAGCGAGTGTAATATGAAATTTAATTCGTTTTTTTCTGTCTGGCTGGGATTTCGAATTGGAAAAATGTCTAGTTGCAGTGAAAAATAAAGTTTACCGTTGGTAAAGAATAAATGATGGAAGATTCGTGCAGTGCTACACTCTGCGATATTAATTTTACGTGATATGATGTGCCATTCACGTTTCAGTTTTGATTTTTTCGTAGATACGTCGGAAGGGATCCGCAGTATATACGTTGATGCATATAACGTGGAAGCATCTCGGCAAATGCTTTTTGCTTAAAGTGCGTGAGATGCGATCCAAGGAGCTTACTCCTGAACGCGCACGCATTTTCAAGTCTCCAGACAACATTGAGGCTGTTTCGGGTGGGGGAAGGGCCACCCGCTTGCTAGTGGCTAAACTTTCCTAACTGCCGTGGACGGCGCTTGAATTATGCAAGACGTAACTTAAGAAATTTTACAATACGTGACTACAGCCTTGATTGAATTAACACATTTTATGACGATTTCTTGGCTATCATTAGATTATATTATACTTATTGACATTGTTGCCATTAACTACCCTTCAGCTTTCATATAGTTTTCTTTTGGATTAAATTTTATACATGAAAATAAGTTTTTATTTTAAATAAAATAAATACGTACTGCTGGCTGTTGTGAAAATTTTAAATTGAAAGAGTCAGTTTTAAAAGAATTATTAAATTGTTTCGATATATTGCAACGTAAAGTAAAGCTTTGCAACTTTTTATTTCAGCAAAAAGCTCTTAAACGAAAAAGAAAAGGTAACTTTTTTCACAATATTGTAGCAGAGAGATTTCAAAATATAGGAAGAAGTTCCAAGCTAATCCTCTTTTACCACGTTTTTATAAAAATGTCTTTATACGGGAAAAGGAAAAATTAAATACCCAGCACATGCTTTAAATAATGGACAGTGTGTATGTAAATAACTACCTTTGCGCTGCGCTGCACATACATTTTACAGAATATAAAAGCTACAGTTTACCTTTCATTCGCGTAAAGCCAGCAGTTCTTTTTCCCGGTATTAGCTGTGTGCATTTTTGCCTATTATTCACATAACTGCACAGATTTTGAGGTATTTAGAGAAAACGGAAAAACAAGACTCTTATACAAAAATGTTGAATAATCGTTCAGATTTAAACGTATATCACGTGCTGATGTTTGTTCCAGCAAAAAGCAGCATTACATATGTAGCCTGTAAATTATTGCTCTATGTTAAATATTACTCTAACCGTGCAAACCTAATGTTTTTTAAAATAAAATTTATACCGAATTTTTCTACTTTCTACATTAAAGCCGTAATATCAGCGAATTTCGAAGGGAAAAACGAAAAAATAAAATAGTATGATTTTTCGGCGTCATAATTATAACTCGTACGCTTATATAATGCTGTAATAGCTTCGGCACGTGTTTTACGAGGCTTGTGCCTGCATGCAATTTTCCACATGTGACTCGTGACCGCGCAATACATTGAACCGAGGGGTCGCTTGATTACGTTTATGCATTCTGGAATAGTATTCCGGATAGCGTCTGACGACAATATTAAACTGTATTATTTTCGTTCTCTCTGACGGCAAGCCAAAATCGTTGCATTAAATATCAAAGTCAGGCATCTCAAGCTTGATGAAATTTAAGCTAATTTTTATCAGTAATGTTATATAAAAATTGAAGAATTTTAATCATATTTATTTTTTGGTATTTGAAATGCTCAGAAATGTTTGTCTCAAATATTTGTGTTTAATTTTTATAATACTATTTTCCTGTACTTTATTACTTCAAATTTCACAAAAAAAAACATAAATTCTTGGGTACATTGAAAAAATATGTAAAAATGTAAAGTATTTATCAAAACTGTTGTTTTATTTTTGTAAAAAATGAATGACGTGAATGTTGTTTTTGACGCGGTATTCGCAATTTTGAAATACCAGCGAATCTAGGCTTGCCGCTTTGTGTATGTAAAAAATTTATGCGTACTGTGTATCGATCCATGAATGAAATTCTGACAATATCCTAATATTTTATGTGTTTAGAATTTACTAAAAGAGTTTCCATGCTCTAGAATTTATTACGAACAATTTTTTGTAACTTAAAAGATTGTTACATGTTGATCCTCTAAGGTCCGGCTTACCGTTTTAAAATTTAATGTTTTGAGAAATATTAGCTTTGTCGTTTCTTACAAATAGTTCTTTGTAGTTTATTTTGTAGATTATTTTTTAAAAATTCAAGAATTCAAAATTCTTATTAAATATAGTTCTGTGAAGTTAAAATCGATAAAAAATGATATTCTAAAAATTATCCAGTTCTCTACTATAGAGTTGCAAGTAAAAGAACAATTACTACGTAACATATAAAATTTTGCAAAATATTTTTTGATAGAATTTAAGGATATTCATGGTTTTTAAAACTTTAATCAAGTATATTTTAGTCTAGCTCAAGAAAACTTTAACCAACTAGGTAATTAAAAAAATGCTATACTTAGCCTAAAATAAATTATTCGCTATGTAAAAGTTAGTGCTAGTTTTATTGTATTTTAAATGCATAAATAAAATAGGCAGAAAAAATAAATCTAAGAATATAGATCAATAAAAAATGAGACTCATTAAAAAGTGAAATTTTATTCGGCAAAATATACTCATTTTGAGAGATTAATTTTTGATTGCGCAGGGTAGGCCAGACCGAAGAGAGAGGAAAAGGTTAGAAGAGCAAGAGATCTCGTTAGCCGGCGAAGCCCGGTGTCGGCGGAAGAAAAGCCACGGAAACGAGGAAAAGCCGTGAGGTAACTCAAGTTGAAGCCCGAGCCCTGACCATCGCCATTGTTTGGTTGTGCGCGTGGGCGCGTTGCCGGGCCTCGCGCAAATTCAATATGCATTGTCGTCGAAGACGCAAAGATGCGCGTTCCCCCATTGTCCGGGGGATTAGTTAAGTCGCTACATAATTAATTGCCCCCGGGCGACGGCGTGGTATTTGCGCTCGACGAAGGGTCGCTCGCTCGCTCAATTCGCTACAGGGCCCTGTTACACGCCTAGACTAGTTTCCCGTAAGCCAACGGGAGCCTTTTTCTCTCTCGCTCTCTTTTTCCCCCTCTCGGCGTTTCCCAGAGATTTTCTATGTATTAGGTGCTTAAATGTTAAGGAGATTTGGCTAAGGGCAAAACCGCTGCTTTATTTACTCACGATCAATCTGGCCTGTTGATGAGATTTTCAGAATCTTTTTTCTTTGGTTATTCCAGTTTTATTCTACTGTTTCTTTTAGATAAATTTATTTATGTTTTGTTTTTATTTTTTTGAAGTCATTTTTTAGAATAGTAAATAAATATCAATTAATAACAATATTAATATATAAGTAACAATTCCATTTAAGCTTAAAATGAAATTTCAGATAATCATGAACAAATTGAAGCGTGTTCAACTTAAAACAAAAAATTATAGGTAAAAGCATTGTTTAAAATTCAGAAAGTTTGCAAATATTAACTATTTTGCAAGTTAGGTTGTAAGTAGGATCTATTTAATTTTCTGCTCGAGTGTAAGCAAAACTAATGTTATTAAGACCATTTTACTTGAATACGACAACAATTAAACGCATGTACTAATAAAGGTAATTTCTAACTTTAAATCACTTCCAATGTTAAATAAAAATCTATAATTATTTAATTCCCTTTTTCAAATCTAACACCATAGTTATCTAATAATTGTTTTTTTTTTTTAATCAAAATAAGAAAAGAAATTTCTGTAGTTGTTATGACTTTGACTTTGTTAGAGTTTAGGTACGCTAGTAAAAAAACAAATTGCACATATATGTGTGTTTAGGGTGAGAAAACCGTTTCTGAAAGGTAATGAGAGGAATGAAGGGAGATAATATTGTACCACCGCCCAAAGGTTTTGGGACAGTCACGATTTCAATGCTCTTTGTTCTCACAGAAAACGGGACGGGTCCATTGTTCTGAAATTACTTACGTCACGAGGACATTAATTGTCTGTATACACGCTGTTGGAGTTAAGAGACTGGGCCAAACATTTCGCCAAGGGAAAATGAAAGATTTTCTCCTAATAATAATTTAAGAAATAAAGCTTTACTCGATGAGATTTTACCTTATTAAAAGTAATTTATTCTGTTATAGCTACCTTTGAGCTAATTCCTGCGTACTTTAGCTAATTTCCGGTTAAGCTTCTACTACTTCTAGGGTATTACGGGAATCTAATACATTATTAACGAATCCGAAAGTTATATATTTTACATGATTACTGCTACGTTTCGGAGTACCGTCTACATTATTATGTTTGTTTTGTTCTTCGACTTACAACTAAACGCATGAATAGTTTTTGATGAATTTCACGTAATACTAATTGCAGTCACAAACATAAAAATAGTTAATAAAAATAAAGTAAGGGTTGAAGAACAGTTCTGGGGATATAGAAAAGATAAAATTCGAAATAAGCAAACAAAAGAAATAAACAGATGTGAATCCCATTCGCGTTTAATCGTAGAGCTCAAGCAAACACAGTAAAGCTCCAAATTGAGTTAACGGCGGTAGCTACTTCATTGAATGCTAGATTTCCCAGTGGAGTAAAAATAATGTTTAGGCTGGTTCTTTCTCTCTTTCTCTTTCGCTGGCTTTCTCTCTTTGGCTCTGCGTGTCATCGGTAAGCTGAATGAGACTTACTGAATGTTTTTACGCTGCCGCTGGTGCGCGCGTCATTTATCTCTTTGGATTTGCATGGAATTCATACTGCGAACCTCGGCGTTTATTCTTTTTTTGGGATCACTTATCCACCTCTAAAGAGTAATCGTAAAACGTGGAAAAGCCGAGGACAATGAATGCTCTCACGTCTATTACAGATTAAGCACTTTCTACAAATCCAATAAAGGATCATAAAATTTTGAATCACGCTTAAAAATCTCTTAATAATCTTAAGCTTAATAGAATTGTCAAAGCTTATCTTCCCCTTCTGTATTTTCTTATTGATATTTAAATAAAGCAGAAACAGCAGGAGCAGCAGAAGCAGAGCGCTGAAGTGTCTGAACGATTTAAGAGTGGTTAGTGCCAGAATCGTGCCTTATCTATATCTCGAGCTATCTCCTGTAGCTCTTTAGGAGAGCGGTTCAGCCTTTTGCAGGAGGGGGCGATTGTCGCCCGTTTCCTTCGAGCTCCTCGAGATTTATTTCTCACCGAGTTTTTCGGCTAGTCGCACTTCCGACGACTTGACGAGGGAAAACTTTGGCCTCCCCTCTTGGCCGCGCGAATAACCTACGTAGCTTCTGCGAAGCAACTTGGAAAGTTCATTTCCAAAGGAGCGATAGATAGAGTCGCGGGGACATTTATATCGCGATTAAGTTACCTCGAAAACAATGGCGTCTGGTTGCGATCGCTTTTCTTTCGCAGATGTTCAAATACGTCGGCGTAAACATGTTGGAGTAATGGATTTATACGTATAAATATACATGAGAGAGCAAAAGAAATTAATTTGTTCATGACTTTGATGTTTTATCTATATTTTTCCTCTCTGCTTCTGCCGAGGCAAAAGGAGGAAAAAATAAGAGTCGTCGGGTAGAAATTGATTGAAAGTAGAAAGAAGGGGATAGATAAAGTTCTTCGAGAGCCATTGACGTACTTGCTTGCTTTGTTTCTTATGGAAAGACAATACGAAATTCGCTTGAAGACAGAGAGGATTGCTGAACGAACCAGCAGTCCCAGTCGTCTATAAAAAGCGAAGAAACAGAAGATAGAGTACACCGAGCTCCAAAGCAGTTTCCACTTTTATACTTGGTGCTCGCTCTCTTGGCTTGGTCCCGCAACATCAGTAGCAGCAGAAGCAGCAGCAGCAGCAGCAGCACCAGCAACAGCAGCAGCCCGCGGAATCACACTTCTCTGCGCGTACTTTTTCTATTACGGCTTGCGAAGCTTTTTTCGTAAAAGCTTTCGCATCGGGGCATCGTTCCTTCCTTTTATTATCAGGCGACAAAATGGAAGAAAAAAGCAGTCGGCGCAAAAAGTAGCGAGAGCATACTTTTCGGATGCCCGCAGAGAGAGAGAGATAGAGGCGGAGAGAGGCAGAGAGAACAGGACTCAGAAAATATTGTTCGTTCCTATATCTTCGGAGCTTGGCTTTTTTCCTCTCTCTTTCTCTTTCGGGCACGCGTAGTGCCATCGAGCGATTGGAGCGTGAGCAAATTTATATAGGCTTTCTTTGTCTCTCTCTCTCTCTCGGTCGCGCGCTCGGGCCATCGGGTGTCGTTTATTCGGCCAGCTCGAGCCTGTTTTACGACGTCAGCTCGCATCCGTTGTAGCCGTGCGGGGTCCACGTTTCTCTCTGTGCAAAAACCATAAACGCGCGTACCTATATGCGAGGGCGAGAGTGAGAGAGAGAGAGAGAGAGTTGCAGGCGCATACGTGTGCGGCACTGCCACTACATAAATATTGTCCCCCCCTCCGAACTGAGGCTAGCAGTGAGAGTGAGAGCTGCCTTTGGATGGGGAATATGTGTACGCGCGTATATTCGTTTGCAGGCAGGCAGAGGGAGAGAGCTGAATCCTATATGGTATTTCGTCGGGTTGGACGAAAACATGAAAACGCTCCTGCCACTCTGGTGCACCCATGCTTTTTGCTACGCTACTATGCCACTGCTGTTACTGCTACAGCTGATGCTACTAATACTGCTAGGACATCAGTATGACACTCATGGGTGGACGAAAAGGTTGCAAAAGCCCATGTAAGATCTATTGCTACGGATATACGATGGAATCCAGCGTTGCTTCGAAATAGTAGTTTTCGATACAGTGTACAGTTTATATAGTGCGGTGTCCATAAAGTAGCACTTTACACATTCTGCAAATTTTTTCAAGTGCAATTTTCATGCACTTTATCAAAAAATACTGTTTGACACAAATATGAAAATTGGTTCTCAATTACTTACCATCTTAGCTTCGCTTGAGCTATTTTCCATACTTACATCAAAATAGTAGTTTACCGTCAGATCGTAAAGTGTTACTTTACATACATCGTACCAAAATACTACATAAAGATATTAGTGAAGAAGACTAAAACTAATTACAGCCTTACAAAGACGTTTGTATCCGACCAAAGCGAGATCAAAAAGACCACGCGAGGTTGAACTTATCTTCTGATTTATGTATCAAACTACATTTTTTGATATGACGAAATTAAAGCGCGATTCAGCTTACGCTTTTTTATTCAAGCGTGGACCAAATCGAGCTTTGTACAGGGAGTGTCAAAGACTATCTTCAGTGCATGTTTTTCATTTAATTTCATGCATACGTACTGAAAGCAAAATTCTCGATATGTAATTACGTAAATTAATGTTCTTTTAATATTTGTACCGAAAATTTTGATTTTAGTACTTGACATTACATTTCATGACCAATTACCAGTACTATTTATTTAATAAAAAAGTTATAGCTTACTTTATACCAAAAGTCAATCTTTCTTTTTTTCCTTTATATTTAACGTAAATAAATAAAAATCTTATAAGTAGCAAATTATGTTAGGGTTCACCTTTTTAAAAGTTAATGGTCAGGTGTTCATAGATACCTAAAAAAAAACAAAAAAAAAACAAGTCTTAAATATGTTAGAAATGAGAAAGGACGTAAACATAGTTCGACTACGAAGATCACCGGTCAGTCAGTCTTAGGACGTGTGTGGGCGAAACTGTGGATAGAGTAACGAGAGGAGGAAGAGGTCGCACGTAGAGGTAAGCTAGAGGGTGAGGCTAGAGTTGCGCCTTTAAGTCTTGAGCCAGTGCCTTTCCACTCGAGGCGCAGAGAAGGAAGAAAGAGAAAGACACTAGGAACTACACTCACCCCTTAGAAGAACTGCATTAGGTGATTGCATGGGAGACAAGTATAAGGCCTCCGAATTTTCCAGGGCTTCTATCCGTGTCTTTCTCTTTCTCTTGCTCTCTCTCTCCCTCTTTCTATCTCGTTCTTTCGCAATCGTCTTTTACTTTATTCTGCCGGGCTCAAGCTCTCTCTCTCTCTCTCTCCAGATTTCCCTCTACATGTATGTATCGAATCGCGACTGTATATGAAATGGCAATCTCGGCGATGCTGTGAAAAAATAACGCGCCCGAGCGATACTTTCTTGTAATACGTTTTCTTTATACAGCAACCTCTCTCCACCCCTCGGGATGATTTTTTGCCGCTCGCGGTTTCAATCGAGTGATGGTCTTTCGCCGCCGCTGCACGTACTACCTCCGAGAAAAGAGAGCGTATAGTTTAAAAGTTAAACACGGATTGGAAATTGGCATTTCTTTCGCGGCCGAGCGCAAAGTTAACCTGGAAAAGAAAAAGAGAGAGGGGAAAGTAAAACTTTTACAATTCACTCGCGGATGCCTCGTGGCACTATCCTTCGTCGTACTTGCTGTCCACCCCCACTTTATATATATATATATAAATATATAAATATATACATGTGTGTGCATGCGTGTGTGTGTGTAAGTGTGTGAGTTTGTGTGTATGGAGTTGCTAGATACTTATTTTTTCTTTTTACTTCAATATTATTTCGTCCATTTTCCAGAGATTCGAGTAATTTATCTAACAGCTAAACCGCTGTTAACTGCTTTACTAATATATACGAGTTCTTGAAGAAACTTTGTAAACTTTATCGCTAAAGTTTCCTCAAATGCTTCTAAATAAATAGATCAACTTTAATTTTAATCTATTTTGTATCTTTGATTATTTTAAATAAAACTATACGAGAAGAACTTTAATGCCACCTACATGCTTTTGTGACCAGATTAGCATGTTAATTTTATTGAGTTAAAAGAAAGTTTTCCTATTTCTAAATAAAAGTCGTATTTTTTTTTCATATACAAAATAGAGGACATCAAGCGAGATAAAAAACCATTTGAATTCAGGATGAGAATTTGATTGCAGTATCTTGAATAAAATAAAGTGAAACAAAGTGAAATTTTCCATGCATATACCTGTAGGCCAGGCAGCCAGTCTATTTTGGAAAGCCCCTAAAATTTGAAAGGCAAAATTTTGTTTCATGTACATGCGAATGAGGAAACTTTTCTCATAATTAAAAGTGATGTAAATTGTCTATCCGTGTAAAAGAATAAGAATGGGAAAAAAATTCAAAGTAGAGAAGTTGAACTCGTTACAAAGTATCGAGCTGTTGCGCAAACAGGACATTCTTCAATAGTGAACTTTTATTATTATCCAGATGATCCTCGGCGCTGCTCAGTAAGATGCGATTAAAACAGCGCCCTAACTGGATCGATCCTCAAAGACGTTAGACCGAGTTAACTTTGATGCCCTCTGGTTTGCGCAAAGTTTTCCCAATCTTTAGCTTGGTCGAGGAAAAAAAAGAGAGAGAGTAAGGGAAAGAAGAAAGAGAGAGAGAGAGAGAGAGAAAGAGAGAGAGTACAAGGAAAAGAAAAAAAAAGACAAAGGATAAGCAGAAAAAGGTCTGTATTGACTCAGCGCGCAAGAATCGCGTTTTAATTAGTTGATTTAATAGAGCATGGGAATTGATAAGCGACAAATTGGATAAAGAGCCTGGCGCGGCTGGCAGCAGCGTGGGCTATTATTTCGAGCAGCGAGGCTTCCCGTGAGGAGTTTGTCTTTCGTTCTCCTCTTTCTTTTCGCAGCAGCCCGGTACGAAGGAGGAGAGAAAAAAAGTTAATGAAAGTACAGAGGGGGGCGGGCTCCTCCTCTTCATTTTATACAATTTCCTGCAAACTTAAAGCTTTCACCTGATTTAATATGAGTGTGCCGGGGCGATCAAACGAGCAACAAAAAGAGTACCTTTCCTTCCTCTTGCCCGCCTCGAGGGCTTTTCTCTCTCTCTCTCTCCTCTCTTTCTCTCTCGCTTGCTCGCACGCTTTAGCCCCTTTTTCCCCCTTCTGGCTCTCACTTTCTCTCTCTCTCTCTCTCTCTCTCTCGTCTTCTTCTTCTTCACGCTGCTGGTGCCGCCGCCGCCGCCGCTGAGGCCGCTCGCCTTTTTGCCCCGCCTAATCCCTTGCTGAGAGGAGCAGTCGAGGGCGTGTTTCGAGCTACTTCTTTTTTCGGGTTACACCTCCTCATTTCCGTACATCGTTGGAAGCGTCGAGAAAATTGATAGCGCGATACGTAGCTACGACAGCTTTTCGCGCTCCCTGCCTCTAGCGAGCTCAACAAGTAAGCTCCGTAAATCAAAATCAGTCGTTTATGTATGTGGCTCTTACTATAAATTATCACGACTACCATTGGCCCGCTCGCTGTCCTTTCGTTTAGACTTAGTATTTTTTGATTTATAACTTTGACGGTTAGATGATTCTATTACCTTTGCAAATTCAATCAGAAATTTTTCAATTATCAGTAAATTGCTGTTTAAGGTTTCTTTCTTGGTATCTTTATGATAAAATTATAATTTATTCATATTAAAATTTCGATTATTTTAAAAGAGATTTTTTAAATAGTGCTAAAAACATCATTAATATGAATTTCATATTAAATTTAAAGCAAAATTTCTATTGCAATAAAGATAATATTCTGGAATACTGATCCAGTAGCTATGTCCAGCTGTGGTCAGACAAGCAAACTTGTTATTTTGGTTTCATTATTCACAAAATAAAAAAGTTCTTTAAAAAAATAGCATCTGAAATTAAGTTTAATGTACAACGAATCACTAATGTATGATACTTGAAGTCAATCTGATAATAAATTTAAAAGTAATCAACCTTCTTTAGCAGCCTTTAGTTATTTATCATAAATATAAAAACAGTTTACGATTTAAGTAATAGAATCTTAATTTTTTACATATAAACAAAAGTTGACTGTTTAAGTTATTTTTTGATAATTTTTATCGCGTTTTCTCCTAAAATTTGTTACAATGCAATTTATTATAGACGCCCGGATGCTTATTCATATTTAAATACATTGAATAAGTCTCTAAACAAATAAAATATATAGGAAATAGTCTGACATATGAGTGATATATGAAGTGTGTAAATATGTATATACCAACGGGCCAATGGACGTCATAATAGGCGCGTGCACAATTCTCTTGAGGAAAGTTAGCACATAAAAATGGATCGAAAATTTATGATGAAAGTTTGACAATTTTCGAGAGCCGTAAAGGCCCCAGACATATCATAGCGGGATCGTTAGTAGAGAAGCCTTATACTTATTAACTACTAATAAAAAAGAATTTTTGTAGAAATATCTACTTGTTCTCGATATGCAATTCTAGATGACTACTATGCCCCTCATGCTCTCGTGGAAAAAAGTTATTAGAATTTGCTAGTTTGTTAGAAAACTCCATAGGATTCAATGTAATAAATTAGAAATTTTCACGGAAATTATAATAATGTTTCTGAAAAATTTCTTTTTCCAAATATAATAATTGATTGTTAAAAATAGGTATTAGTATTAGAGGTAAAATTATTTTCTCGTTCCAAACAGTACTGTAAACTTCTCTCAATTTCTATTAATTTATTATTAATTATTTTGAGTTGATAGAATTTAGTAGTATTTAATAGAATTACACAAAATTAGATGCAATGTGTCAAAGAGCAATACTCGAGAACTTTACAAATTGAATTTCTGTGTTGAGTAATCGAATGTTTGAATTCAACAATGAATTTGGACTACTTACCAGTTTTAATAAAATAATGAGTTCTGTCAAAATTTCTAACTGATTATATTTAATTTTATGAAATTTTCTGAAAGATTTTTTTTTATCAAATCATGTCTGAGTCGTGCTTGTTTGTTTCCAAGCTAGCAAGTTTTTGGTAGCTATAGTCTCTTAAAGTTGAGATGTGAATCCGAGCAAGATTTCACACTTCAGCGAAATTCATCTCATAAGGTGTGAATTTTAAACTTCACACCTTATAAAGCGCAAACATTGAAATTTATTAAAATTCACATCTTATGAGGTGTGAATCATTAACTTTATTGAAATTCATCCCTCATAAGGCATAAATAAGGTTAAAAATTACTCAAATTTCTACGCTTGAATTTATCTTAAAAGCATATATTTACAAAACGATCTGTTCAATTTAAATTAAAATGATTGTTTCGAGTTTAAGAAAGTTTTATATCCAATTATATTGACCAAATTACTTATTAAAAAATATATATATATACTCGATGTATGCAAATTTAGGATATAATTGCCCTCCATAATGATGTGCTCTACATTTATACAAAATTTTACATCAATATTCTTAAGCCCCTAAAAGCAAAGAAAGAATTTGATAAAACCTTAGAAATATCAAAATTTTTATTTCACCAAGATAATTAACAAATTTTTTTCAAATACCATTCTTAAAAATTTTAAAATATTAACTTGCAATTTGGTGCATTTCTAGCAAAATAAACTTCAGGATTTGCATACACCGTAACATGCATTTTTTTAGACAAAAAATAACTTGGTCCGTAAAAATTAAGCCTAGGATCCTATTAAAACTAATCTAATAATTTTTTCTGCATGAAAAGTACGTAGGAAATCCATGAATTTTGGACGATTTAACGAGTTAACACAGGATGGTGCGCAGAAGTATCCAAATATTTTTAGAACGTTAAGTACCTAAACTTTTACAAAAATTTTATAACAGGAAAATTTGATTTAAATTCAACGGATTATTTTAAGAATTGAAATAACTTTTATTAATCAAATTTCAAGATTTTCAGAAATCTAACAAAAGATTATAAATTAACTAATTTTTTTTTTAAAAAGTCTGGTAAAAAAGTAGGCTTTTCTTAGAGTTTTATCTAGACTTCGTAAATGGTATCTTTAGCGCTTGTTTTAGACGTTTTTTCTAAAACAATGATTGCTATAATTTCACTAGAGCTTCATTTTTGTAGACTAGATCGATTTTCTTTAATATTTGACAATCTTTGAAAATTATATTTAGCTCGATGTAAAATTTGTAACTTGATTTATTAAACAGCCAAATTGACGTTAAATACAAATTGCCCCGGAAATAACGAAAAAAAATTAAGTTAAAAATGAATGATTTTCAGTCTCCGCTAGCCTCATAAATCCATAAATCGTGCGTTTTTTTTTTAGTAGCTTCAATTTGCTGCACGCTATTTGTTTATTATGTATTGAATATCTAGCAGCAGGAAATAATAAACAACCGAATAATTTGGATTTTTCATAAAATTTTTCGAATGAAAGCGGCGAGAGCGGGAGAAGTGGGACATTAAAAAATCCCTTTAGCCAGGATTAAAGCATTGAAAATTCTCTCTGTTTATTACGTATTTCCGGAGCCCCGGTAAAAAATGGGGCTGGCTCCCGGGTAAAAAGTTGTAAATAAAAGAGAGAATGATCGGGAGCGGAGAGGCTCGCTCGCTCGAGAGAGAGAGAAAGAGCGCCAGCGTGCACTTGAAATTAAGCGTGCGAGTGCATGAAAAAGCGCATGATATATTCCTGGCGAATTGAAACAATATTTCTGGAATGTAACGCTCGTCGCCGGCAAGCGTTGACTGTAATTTATCTCGCGTTACCGCAACGCTGTAGTGTGTGTATACGTGTACGAGGGGTGAAGGGCGGACTTGTGCGGGGGTGGCTGGATGAAGCGAAATTTCGCGCGTTGAAAAAAAGCCTCGTACCGCGTGCGCGCGCGCTTGCGCCCGGGAAAAAGCCAGGAGAGAGGGAGAAGAGCGGACCGGATGCGAATACCAGCGTGCATTGTTCCCCCGAACGTTATATGAAGTCGAGGCGTGCGCGCGATAGTCGAGAATGAAATTTTACGAAAATACTAGACGCCTCCTCTATGCGAGAGCGCCGGGGCTATACACAGGCCGTGGCGCGGTTCTCTGCGCTATTCGAGCCTCTTGCGTGCCATTCATTTATTGCAGCCGACGTGCATGTAGCTGGCTGGGGAAAAAAACGCCTACCGCTTATGTAGCTTTCCATCATGCGTATAAGCTGGGAGAGTCTGGGCTTTATTAATGTTTTTTGGGTAATGGCTGCTTTGGGTTATTAATTATGGATTATTAGTCTGATTAGTTTCTAGCGCTTGATTAGACACTTGTATGTGCTCGTTTGAAAAAAGCTCTCTTTTTAACATTACCGATAAATCAATATTTCAAGCTCTTTCGTTTGGTTTTTGCTCTTGTCAGTCGCAATTCGATTTTTTCCTTTAATACTGCCGAGTTTGAAAATGTTAATCTTCACTTTCGATCGCTCAATTTTACAGATTATAAACGTCTCGAGCAAGAGTTTCGTTATTTATGCAACTCAAAACGAAGCAGCCTCGCAGAGAGTAGCTGTTGCCCCGGCCTCCCAAAGTCTTATCCCATTCGTTAAGATTTAACGCTAATAATCCATTTTCCCTCTCATCTCCCGTACCCTTTCCGCTTTCCCTCATCGCGCCTCAGCCCAGACTACGACTAGCCAGGACAGGCAAAGCCAATTCATGCCTCAGCGATGCTAATCGAGAGCTAAAATCCAATTTAAAAATTGCATACCTCGCACACGGCCGGCGAACTGGCTGCGGAACAGAGAGAGAGAGAGAAAGCCAGCCGATGAAAGTATAGAGAAGAGCGGAAGGGAGTGGGAGAAAGTGGAAAAGAGCTTAGAGATAAAAGGGAGGAGGTAGCTCTCCCTCTCTCCAAAAGGGAGAGACAGCCTCGCTCGCGCTCGCGTCGGGCCTCTTTACAATATTAAGCCCTTTTATTAATGGCCGCGAGAGCGCGTAATGGTCGAGGCGCAATCGATTAATCGAAATTCGATACTTTACCCAGCGCGTCTGTCCACTAGTTGGTACGTGCGGGTCTTACCCCCCCTCTAGCCCCCTCTGTGCACAAACGCGCGCGCACCATAATAAAGTTAATAGTATCATAAACGTCGCTCGTTCGCCAGCGGCCTATGGCCACTTTTGTCGTTCGTGGGTAATGGGTTTAATGGGCTACACGCCGGCTCCCCATCTCCACCTGTGACTATATATACTATATTTTGTATTGCCGGTGCAGATACCGCTGGCAAAGGCATACGCGCCTGCCTCCAGCGTTGAATCGCGTAAATAACCTGGAGGGCTAGGGACCCGAGACTTGATGAAGTAAACGCGTGAGATGCCTTTCTTTCGTTTCTCATCTTAGAATTGGAGAGCTTTAAGCTTCCGGCTTGTGGGTGAAAAAGGCGAGAAATCTGCTTACCGGATAACTGCACGAATTTCCGACGTTCGCTTTTTAATTTCTGGCAAGACGGGTGGGAAAAAAAGTCGTGATAATTTGAAACTTTTAGATTTGCTCAGTATTAAAGGAAAGTTTTTTAAGTCTGCCACTTAAGCACAGCTAGCTAAAACAGTTAGCAACGGTTTTTCCCGTCTATTTCCATTTTAAAGTGCATTATTTCAATTTCGCATGCAAAAGAAAAGGGGGGGGGGGTGAGGAAAAAAGGCGGAAAATGGAGAGATGAAGAAGAAAAGCTGTCACGGAAAAACGTTGTTAAAGAGTAGGAAAGTATAAAAAAATAAAAAGGGTCAGAGAGCGACGAGTTTTCTTTAGCAGCGCGCGCGCGCGGGTTTATGACGTGAAATTGCTTTTAATCCAGGAGCGTTCGCGCTCGCGCAAGCCCAAGCATTTCGTCATAAAATAGCCATTAGGATTGTACGTCGACGGATGTTAACATGAAATACAAATCATTTCACGGAAAATCCGGGCGAAAGTTTTTATGCGTTGGCAAAGTAGAAACTGGCTTGGCACAGGCGGAGGCGCGCAGGGAGGGAGAGAGAGACAGACAGAGAGAGAGAGAGAGAGCTTTGCGCCCGGCGCTAATCCAAAAAGCTTTTCCGACATCGTCAAACCTCCACTCTTCTTTCCCCATTCCGAGCTTGCTGTCGCCCTCTTTATAACGAAATAACCACAAGCCATGCACACACAACATTTTGTCTGACTTTCTCCATCTGCCGTTTTGTCCACTACAGCCTGAAATTAACTTTCCTCTTAAAGTGCCCGCTCAACCCGACAGTTAGCACAAAAGATCGACGCGTTCAATTGATGTTTCGTCATTCACAACCTTCGATTAACAGAAACCATGAATATATTTTATAATAAAGTTCGTAAATTCGTCGAGCGCTTGATGAACGCGGCGGGGGGTCCCGGCCGCTAAAATATTGAAAGCCAAAGCCGAAAGAAGTCGAGGAAAAATGCGGCGAAGAGAGCAGGCTCTAATCCTCTTATATAGGGAGATGCGCGCAGGTGAGCCTCGAGCCCGTTAACGGCTCGATATCCCCGCGCGTGCTCGCGCTGTATTACACTGCCGCGGCCCCAAATTGATGACCAGACGACTCGAAAGCCCGTGCGTGCGCGCGTATTTACGTCCGCTCTGTAGAGCCTCACTCTCTGGCTCTCCCTCTTTCTCTCCTTCTCTTTGTGCGAAAGCTGCCGCTGGCTGAGTTGCGCGGGATTGCCGGCAAATAAAGAGGGCTCTGCAAGCTCTTGGACTGCCCTGTGTGAATTAACGAAAATATTGTTTCGCGCTATTTGAGGTTAATGAAGTCATTTTGAATAGGAGAGAGCTGTGATAAAAAACCGCGTGGAAAATCGAAAATTCCGAGCGGGCCTGGAGTGAAGCGGAGAGGAATTTCTATTCCTTTCGCTCTATAAGCCTAGGAAGGAATGGAAATTCCTACTCGCGCCGTGGAGACTCAAAATTTCGCTGCTACGTTGACAGCTCAAAATTGTTGACAATTTTGAAAAAATTTTATCACTTTATATCCTAAAGAACGCAAATAGTGAACAACTCGAAAATTTTTCTTTATACGTACTTAAAATGCACAAAAAAGAGCTTTATGCTAAAGAAGTTCATCCTTGAAAAACCCAATTTCCATCCCTACTTACGCAATGCACTAACTTTTTTTCACTTCGAAAGTATTTATGAGGCATGAAGACAGCGTTCCCAAGGTGTAATACTAGCAAATTGATTCGCAACCACAAAAGTCAAGCGGAGCGTTAGAGCAGCATCGAATGCTGGCACGTAAACTCGATTCTGCGGTTATACGTACATACGACCTCAGCCTCTCTCCCTCCGCAATTCGTCTACGGTGCATTGATCTGAACAAGCCTGCAGTCTACTGTCTCTCAGGCGCAGCTCCTCCGGACCTTCAGCCCGGATCTCCTGCGAATTCGCGGCATCTCGTCGAGCTATGCACTCACTCGATATCTAATTATTGCATTTAGGCTTGGAAAAGGTAATTGACAATTGTTCGGGTAAGACCTAATAGCAATGCAAGTATTAAGCTTTAACAGAGAGTTAGGAATATTAAATTTGCTCAATTTAAAGAGATTATGGAAAAAATGCGCATTTACGCTGAAACAAATACAAATAATAGTAACGTATTAAACACATTAACCTTTATTTTAGCAAGCGAAAAAATAACGCAATACTCTGCTAAGTAACGTGTACTTAGGAAGACGAGTTCAACTCAAGCTTATCCAACGTTCATCCTGTTCACAAATGATGTAAAGTATCGCAAAATATTAAAAATGTCAAACTAAGGAAAAGAAGGTAAAAAAGTATAAAAATTACATGAAAAATTGAAAAAAATAACCTAAAATCTTGTATAATAATAGGTTATATCTAAATATGTAAAATATTGTAAAGGTAGTATATTTTTAAAATTTTGTAAAATTATAGGTAAGAATAAAAAATTGCTATAAAAATTTTCATTTTTTATTTTTATTTTTTTCAGTGCCTATAGTACAATTAGTACTACTCTGTAATAAAGATTTAGAAAAATTTTCTCGAGTAAATACCCGTATAATCGAAATTAAATTCAACATTTATAAATATTTTAAATTATTTTTACTACTTATAATTTGTAGTAAAATAAAACATGATATTATACTTTCCCGGATAAATATAAAAAAAAAAACATTAAAAAGGAAATAGACGTATAAAGGAAAAAAAAATCCTATAATTTTAGAAATAAAAAGTATTTCCAGCTCAGGGCAGAGTTCAAAGCGATTTCTGATTCGTAGCGTCAATCAATTTTTTCGTTCATCAGTGAGCGTGTGAGAGAGGCAGTCGTTTCCTTTGACAAGGAAAACCTGCGCAGACGTATTCTGCCTGGAGTTCAGTAACTCAGCAGCGTATATATATATACCTTTTATCTTTAAAATTATAGGATTTATTTTTTTTCTTTATGCAACTATTCCTTTTATGTGTGGATGTGCTAGTTTGTGTGCGTGCGTGCGTGCGTGTGTGTATATGCGTGTGTGTGTATATGTGTGTGTGTGTGTGTGTGTGTGTGTGTGTATGTATGTGTGTGTGTATGTGTGCGTGTGGGTGTGATAGTTTGAGTGTGCTCACGAGTGTAACTGTGTTCGCATATATCGAAAGCGTAGCAGAGCAGGCCAGACGTACATGTGGATATATAGAGGGCAGAGGTACAGCAGAGCCAAAGGCATGCTTCCAGAGAGTCATAGACGGGCAGTGGCCGCGGCGGCATTCCGGCACTCGTGTGCTCAAGAACTCAAGAGTGAGCTACTTGCCACCTCGGCAGTCCTGCACTACGCGCCTGCCTACACCGAGTTTTAAGTGTAACTGCTCGCGCTCGCGCACAGAGAGCTCGGATCCTTTTAACTTTTAAAGTCCTCGTTCTACTCTCCGGAAAATGTCAGAGTTCACTTTCTTTGTGTTCCCCTTTTTTTCCTTGTCTTCCTCTCTTTATTTCTCCTTTTACCTCTCTTTATTTTCATCTTGAAACGCGACGAAGAGATGCAGCTAAATTGGCATGCACTTGCCAGCGAGGGGGTTAAAGAGCGCTTGTTTCAATGCTTCAATCGCATAATAATGTATGCTCGCCGTGCTAGGGATGCTGTTTAAGCTCTGCAATTAGTTGAGATGGTGTTTAAAGGTGAGAATTATCTTTTGTGAAGGTGCATTAGTTTAACAGGTGTTCTCGCTCTTACTGCGCGTCGAGAGTTCCTTTTTTCTCCTTTATATTTTGGTGAAAAGATTTAAAATAGAAAACTAACTGACAAACTTATTACGTCACATTTTCTAAACTGTTATGAAAGCTTTCATAAATACTCATTATGTTTCGTTTAATTATTTTCCTTATATTCATTTTCCTCTTCTTAATATCTATTACAATTAGCAGTTAACTAAGAATCATTTACAATGGAAAATTCTAAGAAAGCTGAACTTAAGCAGGAAAAGTTATGTTTATTAAAACTAAGAGAGTAAATAGCGCGCGACCAAAGTAACTACAATCATCATTGTCTCTTACTTATTTCCCCGTCACACTCCCCGCAATTTTCATCGTCTATATAAGACACATGGTGCAACGAACGTCCACCCAAGTCGAGCCAGACCAGAAAAATAATTCTTGCGGGTGTCGCGTGCGCTATTGTTCCGCCTGTCACAGTAGGAAAGGGAAGAATAGGGGCCAGCCAGCAGTGGCGATTCTCGCTGCTTACAGAAGGCGCCGAGCGTGTAACTTGCGTGCGGCTCGCGTCAAGCTTCGCTAGGTTTCATTAGCCCCAGGAAATTAAGCGACATCGAAATCTGGACTCATCGATCGCTTTTATACAGCTCCGGGGCTTTCTCTTTCACTCTCGCTTTCATCTCGCCGGAATTGGATTTACGCGCGGCCCTAGAGTGTCAGACATATTGATATTCATTATCTTGGAAGATCGAGACTAACGCGTTATTATTTTTTCTCGCTGCCGTGGCTGGTGGGCATCGCAGAGTGACAGCCGATGATTGTGTTGCTCGTCCCGACGCGAGCTTTCATCAGAGTTGTGATTGATCGATGAGATTGGAAGGTACACTTTGGCCTTTATTTACCAAAGTATGAAGATTGAGAAAATTTTTTATTATATTTTTCTACCTGATTGAATATCATAAGTCATTTACGGGCTTCTTGAAATGATTGTTATTCTAGTTTTTTCACTTTTTTGCTGCATTATGTTTATG
Source organism: Eupelmus urozonus (assembly GCA_900480035.1). Classification (NCBI taxonomy): domain Eukaryota; kingdom Metazoa; phylum Arthropoda; class Insecta; order Hymenoptera; family Eupelmidae; genus Eupelmus; species Eupelmus urozonus. The sequence goes on along the minus strand of UELX01000715.1, from coordinate 36,019 downwards.
ATACTTTATGACATAGATTGATTTGATTCTTCTATTTCTTCAAAAAATAGAATGTATTCTGTAAACTTCTTTTTCTATTTTCCTGTTTTTATTTCTATTTCTTTCTGATATTTGATCGAAGCAACACGTTTCTAATAGATTTATAGCTTGATAATTTTTAATTAATAGTTCAGTCAATCATAATTAGGTAAATACTGTTTCTTTAATCAACTATCAATTAAGTTCGTTAACTCGCACAAGCTCACTTAAATAATAAAAAACAACAGCAAAGATACATAAATACTGATAAATCAAGGCAACTATACATTTTAATCGAAAATACATGTTTCTCAACCAGCACATGTCACTTATCATAAAAGAATACGACACCCACATTTTCTATTATCAAAAAGCTCTTCTCCCATCAAACTCGTGTCGATCCACAACAGCGAAAGTAATGAAAAAAGTCTTTTTCTTCCCAACTCCATCCACCTTACCAAGATCCCTCAATTCACTTGTCTGGCGTTGGTCTACGCTCGGGATCCGTCAGGCAGCCCGGGCTATTTGCGACTCTCCACCTCCTCGCTTACTGGCACACACACACACACAAACACACAGGCATTCGCGCGGACACTATGTATACGCGTCGGGTGGGGGGCTCAGCCAAGACAGAGTCGGTGGCGGGGATGTCGGCAGATTTGCATAATTGCTTTCAGTTTATCCGGCCTCCTGGGCGTTAATGAAGAAAAATACGTTCGGCTAGCGGGGCTCGTATAGCTGCCGATCTCACGCTTGCACCCTCCTAGGAGAAAACTTGCCAACTTCTCGATTTGCTCTCGGAGCGCGCGCGTACTTTAATTTGGGACTGCGAGCAGAGGCTGCCGTGAATTCGTCGGCGAGTAATAATTTCTGGAGTGTAACCGTCGAGAAGTCGATATGCTAATGCGTCCGCTGCGCGCCTTTTCAATTTATTAGCTCGCTTGATTTCTTTTGGGTTTTTTTTGTGTAGGGAGATCAACTGTTTTTCTGCTAGTTTTGTGGTCCGTTCTTAGTTACGGAGAAGTTTTTAATAAAGACTTTTTACTGTTTCTTTTCTCTGTTGTCAACAAATCTTTGTATTTGTGTTTTATCTCTTACAATGTTTAATTGACAAGACAGTTGAAAATATTGCAAAAGCAAGAAAGAAAGAAAATATACAACCTTTTATAAATAAACAGACCCTTTTATCAATATATTGATTAGTGAGATGAAATTGAAAAATAACGTAATAAAATAAAAAGAAGGTAATATTTATTTAATGCAGCCTCGTTTTAATTCAATAAAGCTTATCCTCCGGCAGGACCGTTCTCCGAGAGTACCTCAATAAACACCACCTCACCCCGCTTCGAAAACACGTTGTTATAGGTCAGTAATAGACATCTCAAGCAGCCCTCTCGAAAGAAAAGAACAATGAAAAGGCCGGAGAAGATGAGCAAGAAGAAGTAGAAGAAGTAAACGAAGAAGTAAAAGAAGAAGTCGAAGAAGAAGAAGGAAGCAAGGGAAGAAGGAGTAGGCGACAGGCGCCAAAGTTCCTTATTGATTCTCATTTCCACAGCTAGCTCAGTACAGACTTCCTCTAGGTGCTATACAGTCCAGCTCGTTATACAACTCGGCCAACTATGTGTGTGCGAGAGAGAGAGAACGAAAGAGAGGGGGGAAATCAGCAAGTAGTGCAGCATTTTAAAGTCTCGGGGGAGGATAAACGGGGGTGGAGAGGCACGCGGAGGAGGAGGAGGAGGAGCAAGCGCAGCGGTGCTAGGCCGGTCACGTGTAGTGTCCGCCGAAACGAGAGTCGCATACCAAACTTTTGCTCCCTCTCGCTCCCTTGTCGCGCGCAAGCCTCCCCTAATCCCTTTCTCGTCGCGTCCAACTCGCTCTTACGGCCCTGTTACGTGCTTTCGCGCGCGCGCGCGCTCGCCCAGTCTTCTTCGCCCCCTTTATGTGTTTTTGATTGTTCCTCTAATATGTATGAACTTTGCCAAGGTACACCCCTACACGGACAGCCGACTGCACACAGGCGCGTTTACGTCTGTCGAGAGAGGGACAAGCGCGACTAACCCATTACCGACGTTATTTATTCAAAGGACGGGTTGTGTGCTTTTTTTCGGGCTCAGCGTTTCGGGCGCAGGTTAAACAGATTTTTGGTCGGGCTGCGATTTCATTTTTGTTTAGCAGTGAGGTTGATTAACAATTTTGGGTTTGGTAAATGATAAATTTATAGTGATTTACAGGATTGTTGGTATCGTGTCTTCTATTGATATTAGTTCTATTTTTATAAATAAAAAGTATTTTTGAAAAACTTTAACTTCAACTTTATTAAATACAATTATGATTTATCGCAACCCAGCGAAAAGGGATTTTTTCGATATCCGAGATAAAATACTGCTTTATTTTATTAACTGTTTGGTTTTTACCGCAAGCGCCAAGCTAGGACACGCTTTATACCGTTGCGCATGCGCAGAACACTTTTATTCCTAGGGAAATAACGCAATACTTTACAATTGGCTGATAGAATTAAGTTATTCTTATTTTACATGAATATTGAATAATTGTAATAAAAGAGGAATATTTTTAATGTTAAGCAGCGAATTTTATATGTTAATGCAGATAAGCTAATATTTTATAGTACCATTTATTTTGTATAAAACTAGATCGGTGTTGCCAAATTTCTTATTTATTCACAAATTAAAATTTTCATCTCCTATCAAAGCGCATATTAATTTCCAGACAAATTTTAATTCAAAAAATCTTTCTAGAGCTAAACATTTCAAATTCAACCACGATTCATTAGCGATTAAACGCCCTCAAAAGGGAAAAAAAAATAATAAAAGCAAAATGTCAACTCGCAACTCTAAAGCGATAAATAGCGCGCTGCGCAGCGAATCCGCGAATTCTGCGTGGATCCGCGATATACCCCCGCTGCACACTTACTTTTTAATATGACGGTGAAGAGGGCTTTTCGCAAAGCAGCGCATTCAGCAGTCTCTGCCGAGGGTGGGCGAAGGGAAGAGCGAAAGAAGAGAGGAGCGCGCAGGGCGCGCAGAAATTACTACAGCGCGCAGCGAAAAGCCTCAACGACTTCCGATCCAGCGGGGCAGAGCTAGCGCGCTCTCATATCCGTTTTTCCCGCCTATATTATGCCCTATTTGTCCCTCTTTCTAACTGTCTATCAGCCCGCGACTTTCCTTTCTCTCTCTCTCTTGCGCTTCCCCTCTCTGGCTCTATATACATCGTCGAGAGAGGAGCCATTCGCTCCTTTGTCTTCTCATCTTTCCCTCAACGCGACGGAGGCGGCTCTCTCGTCGATCCTTCTTTTTGGCAAATCAAGCCGGCAAATTGGAGCTTCGAGCTCGGCCGCGCAAATGATCTGCCTTAAAGATTCTCGAGAGCCGGCGCTGCGCTCGCTAATTGCGCGGCTCGCGGAAGTACCGAGCGCCCCGGAGATAATTACGCCCTCCGTGAAGCTAGGGATCAAGCTACGCTAAATTTGTACCACGGCCGATGCGCCCGGGAAAAACAGCGGAAAATGAAAGAGCCGACGCGAGAAATGATGTCGCTCTCTCTCTCTCTCGACAATCGTCCGTCTTTTTTTTTTTCATCCCCCCCGCTGCGAGAGCTCTCGTCGCTGGCGCGCTATGCACGAAAATCGAAGATTCGATAACGAGGATGTCCATGCCAGGGGGGGACGATGGGTTAATACGCTCAGCAGCGTCCAATTACCGAGCCGCGTAATTGGGCCAGGATTTCTGCTGAGTCCGAGTCTAAGGTAGCTATAGAGGGAGTCTCTCTCTCTCTCTCTCTCTCTCTCTCGGTCTGACTGTATAAGCGCGAGCATAAGCCCTGCCCGATCGCCTGGAGCGCCAGCCGATTTTCTAGCGGCCCATCATGACCTTCTCCTCTATTTTCTACGCCTCTTCTTGCTAATTAAACCGATTAAGCTTTGGGATATCCCGGGCGAAGGGCGCATCATCATATTTTCTAGCCGGATTTCAGATTTCGTTGTCTGGGATTATTTGTACGTGTCAATTTTATCCTGTAGTGTGTTTGAAAATTAGGTCTGATAAGAATTTTGTTGAAGGTTGGGAAAGTTTTATTCCGCCAGGTTTATTATTTGTAGAATTTTGAAAATAAATAATAATAAAAAAATAAACAATTCTGAGTTAGAATATCACTCATGAAAAGTTATGATAGCGCTCGATTATCTGAAAAATTATTTTTTTATTGCCATATGATTAATAACTTAGAAATACAGACAATTTCATTTAAATTTAAAAAATTATTCCATTTTCAAAAAAAAAAAAAAAATTCTTATTTGAAAATCATATTCACCGATCACTATTAATTAATTAAAAATCTCTAACGATACGGCTTTTTGTGAAATATTTCATGTAAATGGCTATGCGCACTTTGACGGATGCGATAATAAAAACATTCGATGTCGTTCATCGAATTTGATTACCATACGTTCAATATTTTTAAACATCGTTATTTGACTACCATTAGATTTTCAATCGTAAAAAAACAAAGCTTGCGCAGACAGAAGTCGTTAAGTTGTTTCAGAGATGAGTGTATGCAAAATTAAATCTTAACTTACAGTATGCTGATCGCTGTCGCTGCAAAGGAAATGTGTTATTCTATAGTATGCGTTGGAACTTACCTGTAAAAGAAAAAATAGATCATTATTAAACATTGCTTGTCATTTACAGATAAGGAAATATGTATGTATGTATTTATTTTAGATCAATAAAAGAATATTAGTAATAAAATTTAATTTATACTTCTTTCTATAT
>UELX01000715.1:0-30375 GCA_900480035.1 Eupelmus urozonus | reverse complement strand
AATTATTTTTTCTTAGCGCTTGTATATTTTAAGCATTTATTGCTCTTAAACTACATGGAAGAACTGGATGAGTATTTGGTACGGAGCCATTCTCAAGCTGGCTACGTAGCAAACAGCCAATCTTCGGAATATTGAAAGTTTCAGATAATATTGATTCAATTTATATATTCTGGTTTAATAAATAAATTACTTAAATTGATTAATTTATATTTTACTTTAATAATTCTTGCTATTGATTCGAAAAGTTTGAGTTAAGTATAAAAAAGTACAAAACCAATGAATTAGTAGAGGTACCTAAAATAGAAGCTCAAATCATCGCTTTGTTATTTCAAATTCGTAAATTCAAGCTTCTAAATGTATACAAGATGGTCCATCTTGTAAAAGGTAAATATTTTTTAGGGGATGAACGGTCGAAGAGACAATTTTGTTTACATAAATTTTGCCGGGGCACAATGTATACTGTTTTATGACTTTTCAAGCTTGGTTTATGATCGTCATTAAGACGCTCGCTTAATCGCCCGGCTCTTCATTTTCTTTTCCAAGGAATCTCGGTCACAGCGTCCGTGAATATGTACGCGCTTCAATATTTCTGCGGCGCACGAGCTCGGATTCATGAATCCTAGATGTGACGAATGAATAATCGAGGGAGCGAAAGGAGGCAAGGTTTTTTATCCGCCCTGGAGAGCCCGTTTGTGTATGTGAGTGCAAGAGGAGAAAAAGGCAAAGCGAGCTAAATTTATGTGAACTTTCAATCCAAGCTGTGTTCGCTCGCGTCTCTCTTTCTCACTTGCTCTTTCTCTCCCCTCTCCCTCTATCTCTCTCTCTCTCTCTGTCTTTCTCTCTTTTTCTTCTCACCCTATCTTACATTTTTTTTTGTACTACCTTCAAAGAGGACGAAGCGTAATGTAAGTAGAAAATTATTCCAATGGTAATAAAGTTATGGAATGGTAATGAAAATAATTATTCGCGAGAGATACCCTCAATGAAATACGAAGTACGATATCAAAACAATTTCGATATTTATGTTTCTCTGAAATAAGGATTCTACGATACCAGTTTTATTAAAAATTTAACAATGAATAATTTTTATTATTTGTATTATAACGTATATAAAAAATAAATTTATAAAGTACGATATTAATTTTCTTGTATAAAAGTTTATCATTTACTGTAAAAGAATCTCTTTTTACTTTTCACAACAAAACTTTGTTTTTTGAATGGATAAACAATTTCAATTTTTCGTTAGATTAGCGAAATCGAAATTGCAATTTAACTAGGGCTGTGGCTCAGTAAAGTGAAAATGGCTCTGAATGTACACGTACATACAGGAACTGTTTAAGAGGGGCTGCTATATTAACTCGTGAGCTTCAGCTGAAAACATTATCGTTACGAGATTAGTTTTGCGCGCTGGCAGAGAGGCAGACACAAGCCACAAGAGCGAGAGCGATCCTAATGCATTTGCTTCCCAATTCTGAAAATGAGAGGAGAATTATCCCTCGGATTAATCTACCAAGTGATTTTCTACGTGTACAGACACTATTATATATTATAACAGACAATCTATTGTTTTTTAATGATAGAAATAGTTTTCTAAACATATTGAAATTTTAATTTACTTTAGTTTGCTGCACTGAGAAGAAAATTTAATTGAATTAGCAAATATGATATTATTATTATTTAATAATAACAATGTAATAACGACTGTATTGATTGCCACGAACAAGAAATAACCTTTGGTACAGATCAATAGAGTCACTTATTATTAAACCTTATTAAAGAACAGTAAAGTTCTCTTTATACTGTCTCAGTAAATAGATTTTATAAGCATACAATATAGATCTGAGTGTATTCAGCAAATTTACAGGGAATAAGTTACTAAGTCACTATTAACACAATTTACTCAATAATTCACTAGATCTAAAAACGCAGCTTGAGTGGATTACCGTAACCGTTGAAAATCTGATGATTGACATTCTGCTAAAAATTTAAACCGGTAAGTCAAAAGCAACTACAATTATTGTACAACTGATATGTATTAATCATGTATACAGAATAGGTCTCCGTAGTGTTTACGTAACTTAAAGGCTCTTTTCTCGCCAGGCCCTAAGCCTTGGTACTATTTTCAACTCTAAACTGTCGCAGAAACCATCTATGGGCCAAGAAATTTCATTGGGTAATGTTTCTTGCACCAGTACACCAGCGAGGTTGTGATAAGGAAGTTGGCCGTGGCTATATGGTGCTCTTGGATGTGTGATTCGAGCTTAGACTCAGAATTCATGTGTACAATAGGTTTATGGAGCTAGGAGGAATGAGTACACTATGTACTTTAAACTACTCGGATGACTCAAGCATATATCACTATTACCCGTAAACAAAAAGTGGTCTTTTAGTGCTTTTATGTACAAAAAATAGGTTTAAATGTCTCTAAAAGTTAACTTCTTGTTTACTGGATTGCATTTAAAAAGCGCACATCTGAAAGTTACTCCAATCATTACTTAGAAACATACTATCTCGTTTTCGCTTTAAGACAGCATTGAAATAGTAGCTGATTAACCCAAACTAAAATTCTTCACAAGATCTAATTATCCAATCCTAATGATTTAAGGTTCATTGGTAAAACAATGCTGTTGCTAAATTTTGTTTAAGTGCAATTAACTAAGTTCACGTTTAACTTTACTTTTTCCTCTCAACCTTATAAACAGGCCAGTAAAATTAGATTCATTTTATAGCCTTTATACCTCAGTATATACTAAAAAGAAGCTTTTTTTACTTTCCAATTCTTGGGAATCGATTTAAAGCTTTTTTCACAATATGTAAATATTTAATGAAGTACAGGTTTTTAGATAGATGAAAACTATTAATTTAATTAGTTAGTAAAAAATTAGTAGTTCTTACATATTTAAAATGGTATCATCGAAAATTTATGTTTTATACATATAAAAGCTGTAGAAAATCACTATTTAAATAAGTTCAAGTTTTGAAATTATTAGATACATAAAATAAGTATTCTTAAAAGCTTTACTCATTTTCTATAGATATTGAATGATTTTTCGTGCAGTAATAAAAAATAGAAATTCTTAATTAGAAATAAATATGTAACAAGCCAGATAATTTCTGTGTAAATACAAGTGCTATTGAGTTATATTACACTATTTTTATATACAATTTAATTTTTTTTCTTTGGTAGTGGATAGGCATAAAAAGTGAACAGTTTTTTCTTTATTTATAATTTAAATTTCTTATATTTTAACTAAATTAATACAGGCACCTCTGGTTGACTCCTTGAAACTACAAAAATAATTTTATAAATCTACGAATATAAAACAGATGTAAAATGTTTGGAATCACAGAAAAATATGTTTAACAAATAAAGTAAATACAAAGGGATTATTTGCGAGAAGTGTAGAAAATGAATGAACAGTTGCTAAGGGCCTTACACTCTTCTTTCAGTGTTATGATAAATTAGATATTTATGAGAGAAATCAAAAGGCGATATAAATACGAGACAAAGTTATACCCGTCATGATTCATAAACTGGCAAATGACCAGCAATATAGTCAGTTAATTTTCTGAGTAAAGAGATAGCTAGATTCTTTCTTACGATTTTTTGATACAACCAAAGTAATCGTCTTTCAGCCAATGAGCGTGCACCATCTCCCCTCTAATATCATTAGCTCTAATGTCCACCAAGAGACACTAATATCGGTTGGGAGCTGGTTGGTGCTGGCCAAAAGAAGGAGGATTAGAGTCTGTAATCCACGAGGGCGTTCTCTATTATATACCTTTCTAGTGAATTATATTAGACGATTCGGCCTAATTAAATAAGAAGTAAAAGCTTGTCTCCCGAAACTGAAAGCAATATAATTTCTTTCGTCCTATGACACATTCGGAACGCTGTTTCGGTTGCGTTTGTTTAGCATTTGGTTTGTAATTCAAAAACCATGGATCAAGGTGGAAATAAGGATTTTTTCTATAACTTTTGTAAACTAGGTGATTAACGTTTTTCAATGTTTTAGGATTTACAAAATCGTAATTAAAATCAAGCTAACCGACTGGAAACAATGTTCATATAGCTGATATTTACATAATTATAGAATACTCGTAATTAAAATTAAATGTGTATGTAGCATGCTTAATGTATCTAGTTAAGCGAAAAAATTAATTTTTTTTTAATTGACTATTAAAAAATTATTAAAAATTAATTTTTTTGTTATTAAACTATTAGATTCAGAAACATTTTTAATACTAAATATTTTTGAGAAATTTTTTTTGATTGTTCATATTCAGAAATCTTTTGTGTGATAAATGATTTTCATCAATTGCAAAACAATTTAAATAGAATTTAGAAGTTAACTTAAAAATATGCCTTATAAGGGTCGTTGATAAAAATCGTCTTAATAAAAAAGTATAAATGAATATTTTTGTACGAGTATCAATAGAATGTAACTAATTACGGAAGTTTGAATAGCATCATTTTTCAAAAACATAGAAAGATTTGAGATACACAACGTCTTTTACAAGAAAAAATGAAATAATTATTATAGAAAATTTTCATGGCCAGAATAAAACGTCATCGACGTTAATGGAACCCCTTGTTCTTTTTTCGGTGACAAATACTTTGCACAGTGTCCACTTACATAGTGGTTCTCAAGTTATTTTGACGTCAAGGTATTTCCGATAAGCTAACAGTCGGTCTGTAATTCAATTACTGTGGACACTCTTCACACTCGAGCCATTGTTTCATTTTGGCTTCCTTCCACATTCTACAATTTGTCGTTACCTATACGTGTATACGCCTAAGCGAGATAGAGACGGTGAGGAAAAAAAAGAATGAGAGAGGAAGAGAAATTATAGTATTAGGTGCTAAATCGGTAGTGAAATCCTAGTAGTAATACCATTTGTGAAAATAGTACAATTGCGACCGTTATATTTATTAGCTATAAAGGCAAGAGTAATAAAAGCAGCACTAGTTACACTGTATTTATATTCTCAATAATAAATTAAACAGTAATGAAGAAAATTATGTTTAAATGAAACACTTAAAATTAGTTAATAGTTAAACACTTTACAATAAAATTCTTTTCACATTTTTAACTCTTATAAGAATTAAATACAATAGAATAATACTATAGAAGTTTTTGATATTTTTAACTTCATGAAATATAATAGAAATAAACGGACATGAAATGGGCAAGATTGTCGCATACGTACCTATTGTATTTGAGTATGCACTAATAGAAATTTAATTGTGAAAACTTTTTATGACTTTTATTTACGTTAGTTTTGTATAGGCTTACTCTTGATAAATGATATTTGCCTTATTTTGCAATTAAATTTTATAAAGTCGAACGTGCGTAGATGTGCCCTTTTAAACTAAATTAAAATTAAGTTTTCTATTCTAATGCTTTAGTAATTAAAAATTGTTGTAAATTATATAAATGAAACATTAGAATAATTTTAATCAAAAAATAAAATGCTATAATTTATTATTAATAAATAATAAATAAAAAAAAAAGTTTCAAAGATGTTAAATGATTTTTAACGAGAAAAAAGGCTTTATTGTTAATAACATAAGAAAATAGAAGTCTGTTCTTTATCTATTTGATTTACTTTTTGCTTTATGAATAATGAACGATTATTTAAGATAATTTGATATAGAGTGTTATACTTTTTGCTTTATGAATAACGATTATTTAAGATAATTAGATATAGAGTGATTAGATTAGTTAATCAGGTTTATCTCCCTTATAAATATTTAGATGTCTTGTGATGTTAATTATTTAATTCAGTTTTTTCGTAGATAATTTGAATCATGATAATTTTTGTTCTTTATTTAAATCAATTAAATCTTTATATTAGCCGACAATAAACTTATGTTACATATTTTGAAGCAATAAATTTTTTTTTAGAAATTCAAACTAATAGCCTAAGATAGAATGTTAAAGTGTTTTCATTATTTGACCGCTATATTATGTCGTAGAATATCTATTGTAAACATGCTTGTTTCCACCCGCATTTGTAGATTAACCTTTGAAGCTTGAAATTATTTTGTGACAAATTATTTGTTTTTTATTTCTTCGAAATTTGAATATTTTTATAACTGCAATTTAACACATTATAATTAAAAAAGCTTTCAAAATTTTTTAAACGAAATCAATGTTTAACTTATATGTAATACTTTTCATAATTCATAATTTTTCATTTTATGATGCTTTTAAAAATTTTGGAAAGGTATTTACTCATTATTATTATGTCTTCATTATTAAATCGTAACATTGTCAGATTAATAATATATTCCGAAAATTAAAGTATTTATTTATTAAATTGTAAACATAAGATAATAAATAAGAGAAAAATAAAATAAATCTAATAATAATTTATGAAAAATATTGATATTAATATAAATTTTACCTTTCAAGGTTATATGGCCAATGATCATCCAATCCAAGATTGTTGTTTTGATCCAGAAAATGATCCATTTCCATTTTAATACTGTTGTTATTGTTGCTGTTATTATTATTATTGTGCGGATCGAAAAAGTTTTGACGGAAACGTAGCATTTCCATTTGATAAAAATGATCTTGAATAAATCAGCGTAGACTAGAATTTCAAAGCGTGAGAATCGATAAACCAGAAATTCGAGAAAAGCAGAAGTTGAAAGTAAAAAGACGTTGAAGACCGCTTTAGTTAATTAAGAATTATTGACACTGAACAAAAGAAAGAAAGTAGAGAACTGGAATTGAGGAGAAATGCGAAAAAGTAGGTTAAAGAAGTCGGTAGAATTTGTCAAATATTTAAACGAGTCGGCTAAAATGGTGACGATAAATTTCGTTTTGCTGTTCTAAAGTCGCAGCGGCAATAACGGCAGCGGCATTAGTAGCAGCAGAAGCAAGTTGAAGCAATTGCAGTGGAGAGCTGTAGTTTAAGGCCACAGAGCCTTATAGCAAGTAGTCGCGAAGTCGGAGGCTAACTCGTGCTGCGGACGTTAATCTTGTCTCTCTCTCTCTCTCTCTCACTCTCTCTCTCTCGCTGTCTCTCAATCTTTCTCTCTCTCTCTCTCTTCCTTACACTCTCTTGGGCTTCCTGCGTTACTCACTGAACGAGTATCGCAGTACTCAAGGGACGGAAGGTTTCTTAGCGAAGGATACTCAAAGATCACGCAAGCGGTCCGTCTTTTTACCTCAACATGTACTGCAAAATTGCATCGTACCCTAATGGCAAGTGCACCACTTTAACTAAATTTTTCTAATATTACATATGAGCGAAATTAAAATGTTGATTGTAAAAAAAAAACATTTTTTTTGACATACAAAATTATATAGCGTGCAAAGTTATTTTTTAATATCAAAATTTGAAGGAATATTTTACTTCATAAAACATATAATTAAGTGTTTGATTTAAGCAATTTATTTAAATTTTAAATGTAGTTAAATTTTCAAGTATTTACAAATGCAGAACTTAAAAGTTAAAAGTTTCAGAAATTTACTGAAATATGTAATATTAGAAAAATATAGATGTACAGAAATATATATTATATATCTGTACATTCTCGCTATAAAAAGTCTTTTAATGAGAAAATAAAAAAAAAACTTGCAGACTTCTAACCCTACTCCAATAACACACTTGTGCTTCTAAATAGCCTACGCCTACACACTTTTCTTCGTTTATTCTTCTTTCAAATTGCAAGAAAGTGGAGTTAGCAACAATCGATGAATACGTAAAACTGGAATAAGTAAAAGCTACTGCAGCGCGTCAAAACAACAACGGTCGGCCGAGCGATATAAAAATTCGCGTCTAAATGATAATGAAATAATCGCGTTAATAAAAGCAGCGCGGAACGAGCGCGTTTCAGTAGGCGAGGAACCTGCTGTACCGAGTCGAGGAGTTAAACTGAGCTCGGTGCGAATTACTGAGAGGCGTCGAAGCCGAATAATAGTAGCTAGTAGCTTCTAGAAGCACAGCGTGTAAACAGACTTTTGACCCTTTTGTACGGCTAGCAGCAGCGCTCATGGAACTCCCAGAGCCAAACATTGCCCTACTACTCATACAGAATGCTTTGGGCGACTTTTAAGAATATAGCTTTATTTTCAGTTTATTGAATTCAACTTACTGGGCTTTCTCTGATAAATGCTTTATTTTGATTTAATTAATGAAGAAATATTTATCGTATATTATCGTTTGAAATTGTTTTTAAACTTTATTATTAATTTTTAATATTATCATTTAAACAAACATTTAACAATGTAGTATATGATTCTTGAATAAATTGTAACCACAAGTATTTAATTAAATAATAAATTTAATTAAATGAAATGCATTTAATTTGGGTAATTAATTTAAAAAATGCTTTTATTTATAATTTATAATTTATTCGAGATTTCTTTTTGTACATTTACTGGAAGTAAATTGTTACACAAATTTTCATTGAAGCAAACTAATGCACATTATCAAATTTATTGCAAAATTGCATTGAAATTAATTCAAATATTTATTTGAATCAAATATAATTAGAATTTCCCAATTCATCTACATTGAATTTAATGCATAACTCAATAGTTTATTTAGTATACTTAATTGTATAAATTAAAAGAAACTTCCTTCTATAACAACTATTAATCACATCTCATCGTCAGAATACATTTTCGCGGTCAAAATAAAAAAACATTTCGAAAATATCGAAATTTTAAAATTTTTAAATAGTTAAAATTCAAAAATAAAAATTCAAAAATTAATTTCTTTAAAATGTATATTTTATAAGGCTTACTGTATGCTGAGGAATAGACTTTTTTAAAACTCCATATCGTCTTGTTAGAAATAGCGTATATTATGCATCTAGGGAAGTTAAGAGTTGGCCAGTCTCGAGCGCGCTTAAATTGTCAGCCAAGCAGAAGGTGAGGATGTCAAACACGTGCTCTGGGGAGGCCCTCTTTATCCCCGTACTGCGTATGCTATTTTTCACCTCGCCCAGGCTGAAAATACCGCACTTTACTTTTCTGAGTCGGGCTAAAGTGGTACTTTCGGACAGGGTATGGTAAAAAACGTTTTTTCTTCTTCAAAAAAGTAAAAAGTTCGGAATTTGATAGTAGAAACGGGTAATCTATTATTCAACCAAGAATAAATTTTTTTCCGAAATTTTAAATCTGTTGTCAAAAAGAAGAATGATTTTCGAGAACAAATTCCGGCGCCAGTGAAAATGAAAATTTTTACGAGAGGCAAGCAAATATCATGGCATGAAAAGAAGCCAATATGAAACAATAAAAATATATCACGCATACTTAATTTGTTGGCCAGAGAGTCAAATAATATTGTCGCATTTGAAAATTTGCTCATCTGCATTCGATCTCGGGCAACCTGTTGCCGTGGCTCGTCTATTTCGTTGGCACGATAGGAGAGCAGAGCCTGCGTTGCGCCGAAGAAAATCTCCTTCGGGCGACGATATTTAAGGGCGATGTCGTTTGCGTCGTCGTTCTCGGGCGTTGTCGGCGACGACCCAATGGAATCACGGTATAGAGGCGAGGGGCCGACAAAAAGGAGATAACTTTATCTATACGATCATCATCATCCTAACCTTTGCCGAGACAAAGTGGATTGCCATTTACTGCGAGGAAATGCCCTCAAATTTTCAATCCTTCTGCTACGGCATTGTTTTATTTTATAGTATCAAAGTCTATTTTATGAAAAAAACTATACAATATGTTAGTATAAAATATAGAGGGCCATAGGTGATTCATGAAATTATGGAAGTAATATTCAAAAAGACTTACTCTATACAGGTTTCGAATAGTTTAAAAATTTTAGAAAGTAAATGAACTTGCTCAAATAAAATTTCATTTCAAGCTCCATTGTTATTTCAAAATGTATAAAGGTTTAAAAGTTTCTGTTGACAGTTGCACTATCCTAAATGAATCTATAGCCTCGACTATAGTACTCGACGGCAAAGTGACAAACAAAAATGCAAGCTTTATTAGGTGAACAGACAGGAGGATTTTCGTAAAAGAAAGAAAGTTTAGCGGAAAAGCGCAGGGGGTCAAAGGTGCGGGGAAAATGTTAGGAGCGTTATATATACATCCATCTATATATATACGTCATCTGCGAGTGACATTTTTCCAGTAGAAGAATCGCTGCAGCAGTTTTTAGTGCCGGCCGTAAATCGCAGCGTTCTCTCGCGAGAATGTCTTTCAGTCGTCGCGGTCGGCCTTCTGCAAAGTCTCGCCCTCCTCTCCCTCTTTCTCCAGCTCGGCCAAGTTTCTGCCTTCTGGCAAACAAAAACTCCGTAAGCTTCTGAAAATGCCCGAGGCTTTAAGGACTGGATCATTTGATTGCCGTTGGTGCGCGGAGACTGCGAGTTCTCGCGCCTTTTTTTTTTAGATTCGTGAAGAATAGTATTGAAAGCTCGTTAAATTAGTTAGGCGTCGAGCCAAGCTATCTGTCGTTTCAATTACAGGGATTTAATTTTTGAACGCAAGTGACTGCTTATATCTGAATTTGTCCAGATGCAGTGTAATAAGATGGAGAAAGAAAGCTTGATATTTAAAAAGCTTAATTGAGGAGATGTGAAAGGATCGAGTAGATATCTCTATAGGATGTTATACCAAAACTCAAAAGTGATGTCAGAAATAATAAGGCAGTGGAACTTATCTGAAAGCTGGACGACGTAAGCTGCTAGAAAAGCAGACAATTTAGAAAAAAAATTTGTTCAACAGACCTAATTAACGTGTACAACACGTTCCAGCTCACTCTTTCAGGCTCGCCTTAAATAATAATTCCATAGTACGTAATCGAGCGGTTTACAAGCGCAATGGAAATAGAGATTAGTCGAGGGCCGCGGCCAAGCTAAGTATACAAGCCTGCCAGTACAGGAGGGAGGTTACATTGTTGTATGCTTTAATGCGTGCAGAACCCACTCTCTAGCTACGTGCTTATATCTATGTTCAAGTCGCACTACGGGCGCAATGGTAACACGGGTATACAACATTATACACAGGCGCTCGCGCGTACCAGAGAAACGGAGAGAGAGAGCGAGAGAGCGCCTCGGCTTTCTCCACTATGTATACGGCTGGCAATAATGAAATTGAAGCGCAAACAGCGCTCTTTACCGACTCTGCCTGCCTCCATCTATATATACATGTACGCGAGTTATATTGTCAAAGTAAACCCTCCCTCCCCCGCCCCCCTCCCTCAAATCAATTACATCAATTTAAATAAATATATATTGGACAAATATAATTCGGCGGGATTGTTACTTCCAGCTTTTGTGTGCACTGCACATGTCAACTACTAAGGGCCATTATAATTATTTCGATATACATACACTCCAGTTTGGAGCAATTACATGAAATGTTTTTTAGATTGATATTTTTTATTAACATCCGTTGTGACTGATGAATCCAGAAAGGCTTTGCTGAATTTAAATTGGATAAATGCCGATTTTATAAATCTTGAATTGTTGAGTATTTGAATTCAAAATTTAATTTAACTTTGGATAATTTCCAAAATCATGACTTACGTTCCAATATTGTTAGCGAGCCAACATAAAATCAGACAAGGCTAGTATATAGGAGATTTTGAATTTTAACTACATATGAAACGATAATATTTGCAACTTGATAAAAATTTCAGTTTTACAAATGTAAACACCAAAATAAATAGCCAACAAACCAAAGTAAAAATTTTAAATTGAAAATTTTTTTAATTTTCTTATTTGCAAATTCGATATTTACGTTGAAATTTTACCTGCTCAACCAGTCAAGAATAATTTATACAGTTTAAAAATTTCGTATTTGATGCAAATCAATAAAAAAATACAAATTTTTCGTGTAATTCAAATTTTAAAATATCACATAAACCAGGTGCAAATTGAATATAAAAAGTTTATTAAAAAGTTATAATTTTGTGTGAATGGATTGTCTTGAGGAAACCCTTATTTTGTATAAATTAAATTTCATCTTTTTTAATAAAGATAATCTGAATTTAATTTTAAATCTATAACCTTTGAAGAAATCTAGACTGAGATAAAAATAAATAAATTCCTTTTCTTTTGATGAATATAAAGTATTAGTAATTACTATATGTAAATCGTATATCATTTTGATAGTTTTGAGTAGTATATATTATTTTCTTTAGTTCTGTTCACTATAACAAGCCTTAAATTTTGGATTTTGTACCCACTTACAACAGTTTTAGCTAATCGGTTTATCAATTTATATCCGTCAGGGCTTAAAATACTCGTTGACAATTTACTAAAGATACTAGAAAGTTTTGAAAAAATTAATAAAAACTCAATAGAAACACTTTTTTTGCAAAGTATTAATTAAAATATATAATTTATAGTATCTGTAGCAATACTGTCAAAAAGTATTTTAAGATAGGTACAGTATAAATTGATGAACGTGTTGCGACTTAAAAATCTAAATAGACACGAAGTCTATGAACAACATCAAAGGACGCAAACGTCAAGACGTGATTACAATTACTCTTTTGTACTTTTGTTGTAAATAACTAATAAAATTGATTTTGGACTTACGATTCAAAATCGCTTTTGTCCAAGAACCAACTTTTTGCACACGTATTAAAATCTACTAATTCTTCTTTAACCAATAGTAGAAAGTTTTTTATTCGTGACTATAAAAATAAACATAATATTCTCTCCTTTCAGAAACTATATGAAGGAGGGGGGGGAGGGGTCTGGTATTTGTTCTCCTGTAGAGGGAATAAACTCATCATAACAGGGTTTGTTAGAAAGTAATTTTAATGAATCGTCGGCGTTTTCGCCTCAGCGAAGCTTGCGGGAAAAGTTTATATGAAGTGAAAATCACCTTATTACCGATATATCGGAATTCACTTTTTGATACCCCATGCGTAAAATTCAATTTTGTGCACGCTTATACAAATAAGTGCACGAATATTAAGTTTTATTTCGTTACTATTTGTAGAGCTAATAGGAATCTATAAATGTAACAGTGAACATAAAATATTCGTATTTCGATTATTTATACTAATTTTTTGTATTTAGTCAACAGTGAGATATTAAACACAAAGTAGATGTAATTCTTAAATAATCCCATAAAAGTTGTGGAACTCAAAGTTTCATTCAAATATAAATTTAGATTTAATAGTAAAACACATTGACAGTATATGTAAAACAGTTTTTGATTAACGTCCGTTAGTATACCCAACGATCCATAGCAGAACTTGTTTTTAATAACTACGCCATGCGATTGGACACGCCAGGCGTGTCTTTAATGATCGGCCGGTATTAAAGCGTACTAGCAGCAGCAGATAACAGCTTTCTCTCTCTCTCTCCCTCCCTCTCCCTTGTCGAAAGGTCATGAATGATAAAGTTTAATGGATCGTCCATATAGTCGAGCTTGCAAGCAAGCACACATATATAAGCAAGGTGGCAGGGCCGACTTTAGCAGAGGAGGAGATTGGTCAGCGCGCGGGCAAGTTGGCAAGCTGCTTAAGCCGCTTGTGCATACTCGTTGAAGGAGGGCAGGCTCAAAGCCGAGCGGATCGACTTAGACGCGATAATGTGATTTCGGCCGATCGCGCTCGATATTAATAATCCTCGACTTCGCCTAAGCGGGCCCTCAGCTCCGTAATCAAGACTCGACTCGAGATTGGGTTAGGGTCCATTCCGCTACCCCCTTTGCAACAGGTCTAAAGGCAAGCCCGGCTCTACCCCCAGAGCTGCAAGTCGCCGCGTATTCTCGTCCGCGGTGCGTGGCTATAGTCGGGCCACGTCGCCACCTCGCCACGACGCCACGTCGTTAGACGTCCCAAGGCTTCGTTCGCGTTACGCGCTTTAACCCCAAGCTCCAACTATATCCGCTAAGACACGGCTATCGGCTTCGAAAAACACGAGTTGTATAGAAAGACATGAGATGTGCATGAAGTTTTGATGTGCATTCATGTGGGAGAACGTTCGATTTGTAAATGCTTTTGTAAGGAGCGTCCTTATCCAGTTTTTTTATCATTTAAATGAGTTTGATGCTTAGTTTGTATTTTGAATTAAGGATTGATTATTTATTTCTAGTCCAATGCTTCAATTAATGTGTTGTTACAAATTTCTTTTTTATTTTTTACTGCTTCACCCCCTTATTCACTTATATTTTTACTTGTTATAGTTATGACCTTATACTCTCCTATCGATTGAAAACTTTTTTCTGAAGGTCCAACATTTTTCTCGTAATAAGAAAAAATTCCTGTTTTATTTTACTATCCAAAGTTATTTGTAAGTATTTAATTAGATAGTGTTTTTTAAATGTTTGTAAATACTTTTAAAAATAGTACTTTACAAAGTTTGCAAACTGTTCAAATTGCTATATCATTAATATTTATTTGTTTTCACTACTTTCAGAGTTACTTTCACTTTTTAGTATGTATTAATGAAGTTGTTTTGAAATTATTCAAAAAGCTACTTGTCTACTTTAAAAAAAAGTCCTTATTGATAGTGTGGTTTCGGCCTGAATCGTCAGACAAGGGTATTTTTGACGTTTTAAATGCACAAAATAGTTTATTCACAAAGATATAACACAATATTTTATTTTCGGTTGATCGATAATAAAAATTTTAGTTTCAGTCAGGGTGTGTTAAAAAAATGATTTTATTAAAAGTTTTAACATTAAAAAAAGATAGCCTAGATGTACGAAGCAAATATAATTTTTAGTTGGAATCATTCAGTTTTTCAGCTCTTAATTTATAGTCTCCGCACAATGATATGTGTGTATCCTATTTTCGATTTATTTAATTTAACTAGTGAACTAAAAAACTACATTTACTCATAAGGGTGACAAAATCTACATGTGTGAGAATCATCTACTTTACTCACTAATTACGCTATGCACTATTATTAATATTATAATACATTTATTCAAGTATCCTTATTTTTAGATTTAGTTTACTAATTAATAATAGTACAGAGAAAATAATTACAATTTGTAAGTTTTATTGTTTGATTTTCGCACTACAAATCAGTAACTTCTAAACATCTAGTTGGAGGTTTAAGGTTGCAACGTTTTGCGCAGTTACCGTTCCAGTAATTTGATGGTCTGCATCCATCAGGCTGTCTTACGTGTAGTTGTTCTTATTTTACTTTCACCATCAGCTGCTTTCTTGTAATCGTTCATATTCTTTTCAGAATTAAGATTATCTTTATATCCATGTTGCTGCAGTAACATTGGTTTAATGGATTAACCTGATTTATTAATTTTTGTAATACAAATTTTAAGTATTCATCCTTGTTTTTATCCATCAAAAATGCCCAACATTTCTTGTTTCTGTAAATTTTGTTGTTATTGCAACCACATTTTAAAGATTTAATTTTGCTATCCTTTATAATCTTGTTTGCATTTTTCATTTCTTACAACTATATTTTGTTTTACCATAATTAAAACATGATAGCTTATTCAAATTATCATTCATAAAATGCATGTCCTTCATAAATTCTGTATTTATAATTTCTAATATATCTATAGGTTCATGAATTTACCTTCGTTATTATAGTTCCTATTTTTTTTTCACTGAAAATATTCTACTTTATAGTATAAATCTTGATTTATAGTATAATACTTTATAGTATAAATTTTGCATGTTTTTAAGAAAACTTATTTTTTACTGTCTCTGGAAATTAAATTATTAATTACCAAACTAACTGTTTGAGCAATGTTTTTTCTATTTAAGTATCATGTCACGCGTGCTATGTACGCCTGTATGCATTTATTATAATGGTTATGATAAACAAAACCTAAAATCTTAGCTTGTATCGATTAACACATCGAATTGTCGCTAGAAAACAGTACACATCGATTTTGTATATGAGAATTCTCATATAAATAATCAATGTGTACTTTTTCTAGCGACAATTCGATGTATACTCTTACTCGATTCAAGCGACGAAATGTTAACGATAAAGTAAAATCACCACGATCAAAATTAACGTAACCGATCATAAGCAAAACTATCCTGCCACCTTTGCTTAATTGAGTATTTTATAAAATAGATTGTCAACTGTTGCAATTATTATAGCTAAGGGTTTGACTTTCCATAAAAAAATATTTAAATTTAAATTCTATTAATTAAGAATTATATTTTTATAATTTTAACTTATATACATAATTTAAAAAAAAAAATAATCATTGACCTCAAATTTTTTTTATATAAATTAAAAGCTTAATAACTTAAGAACATTTTTATTCATTAAGTTTCAGACATATTTACATTTTCAAGTAAAGTAACTCCTTAAAATCTTGTGAATTCAAGCGTCGTCAACGTAAAATATTTATAGGTCGCTCGTAAAAGAGCATACTAAGCATCGAAAGTTTCATATCTAATTATTATGATAAACTTATTTAAATAATAAGAATTTGAATTTACAATTTAATAAATATTAAATTCTATAAGAGTTATAAAATAATAGAAAACATAATACTAAGAATTTTTTGCCGCAACCCATCGAAAATTCTCACGAACTGATGAACTATGTAGCTATAAATTGATGACTCAAAATTTTAGTTATAGTTATAATTTTACTTATAAATCGTGTTTATTTATTTAAAATTGTAATATTATTTAGGTAGTTTCATTTTTTACAATGAGTTATGATGGTCAAACGTAACTATGTCATTAATTCTTTGACGCCTAAGCATAATTCGAAAAATTGAAGATTAACATAAATAATTTTAAATTAATAAATACTATGTAAGTAATATATATAATATATTGTAAAGTTTATGTATTTTATTATTAATATTGTATTGGATTGATATCCATAATTTTTAAAATGTTTAAAATGTGGTAGTTTAAAAAGTATAATCTTTAAGGTTCAGTACAATTGTATGAAAAAAGATTAAATAAGAGAGTTATATAATATTTTGTATTTAAATTATAAGGTGATATTCAACTCTAATGTCATTTTATTGATAAGAAAAATCATTAATACTGCAATTAAGTAAACTTTGCTGTATAATTGAGGTTATTCAGTAAATCAATAGCTTTTTGTATGAATGAGGTGCGTTGTATTGACGACGCGACCTAGTTTTATAATTGTTCCTTCATAGAAAGAATAGTCTTATTACATGCCATACTTATTAGCTCATTGTAGTCATTAGTCCAGATACGAAACGCTTATTGCGCTATTATTCAGAATCAACAGGGCTGTTTGCTTTCATATATTTTGCCTACATCTCCTGAGCTTATTAGTAATTTTTTGCTAAATATATTAATTATCTTATTTAACCTCTAGAGATATTGAAAATATTCATGCTTCTATCAAACATTTAAAGCTTCGTAGATCAAAATCATTAGAGCGATATAATTTTGTTGCCAGCAATTTGAGGTTTGCGTGACTCGTTCAATTTCGAAACAAACCTCATTGCTTTTCACCTCTTTATTTTATTTGATTACGCACAAATTAAGGGCGACCTAGACAAGTTTATAGGCAGACATAAGATACTTGTGGGTAAACCATTACTTGCAATGGATTAACTAACATAATTTTTTTGTTTGAATAATAACTTTATATTTCTATAGAACAAAAATAGATCGCCTATAACAGTTTCCCTGTGCACTGAGAAAAAAATGTGGTTGGATCAACTCTACTATATTAACTATAAACATACCGAATGCTATTAGGACCAACTGTGTCGTCTAGTAAGAATAGTTACCATATCACACTTGTATCACTATGTAAAATATTAACTATATTAATGTATCAAAAGTTATGCATTAATCTTAAATATAACATATTAACTATCAACATAACGATAGTTCAGCCAAACTAACCTAAATGAAATGACCAACTACGTGTTTATAGCTCAGTAAAAACCATTGAAAATTCAGTTATTATAGTTGCTCGAAAACGTGTGGCTGACATTTACGTGTGTCTTACAATTAACGTTTAATTTATGTACTGCAGTTGTTCAAGTTTTTGTGAAAATTAGAAGCTAAAATTATCAAAGTAGTACTACTAAATACTGTTATCTCTCTCTCAGACCAGTAAGCAACTTAATTTGTAGTTTTCATCTGAACTAGTGACCACAGACAAGAAACCTGCGTACCCAGAGTAGTAGGGCATTCGAAGGGAAGAAGCCGTAAAAGTATAACATGCTCTTGTGCTATTAAGTTTTTTCTTTTTTTTTTCACCAATTTCTTTCTTAGCTGTACGGGAGCAGCAAAGTGATTTGCTTCGTCGGAATTGCTAGAGGGGTGGCTTTACTGTGTATGCGCATACATGCGCATGCGTCTCGAAACCTATGCAAACTCGTTGGAAACTATGTAAAGCAATGCTAATCCACCGATATAACCGCGTTCGTAAGCGTATATAGGGGCTAAGAGATGAGGAGAAAAAAGAAGAGAATAAAGTAAGCGCTAGCGAAGCGATGGAGAGCAGAGAACGAAAAAGGGTAGGCTGCCTCTATATGCTTGTCTGAGGGCATCCGATAAATTACGGAAAACATTTTTTGCGAACAAAGGCTAATAAAAATTCAAGAGCCTTATAATCCATACATATAGGACGAAAACAAGCCTGAGGAGAAAATTATGGGATTAAGTGTATATTGTCTGTATCTATATGGTCGTAGTTAATGAAAAAGTAATTTTTTTCTTCATATTGGAACATGAAATTGAGGTTCACCTGAATCCTAGATCCAAATTTGTGTTTATATTTGACATATTGATTGCTGTAATCCACTAGTTAACGAGAACAGTTGATAAAGTTATTTTTATATTTTTTAAGTTTACAAAGTTAGTTAAAATTAAAATACTTTTCCACAGTTTGTAACATGTTGAGCGCTTTACTAACTGCAAAATAAAACTATAAAATGAATTTATGTCAGTCCAAGCACTTTTGGCCCTGGAAAAGGACTTGCAAAAAAGAGTAAAAGAAGTCAAGAAGGCGAAAAACCGATTAAGAACAACAAATAGAAAGGTGCACCGAGGTTTTAACATTCAATGGAAGGTTGTTGGCGGCATTATAATTTGATGCGAGTCTCTTAGCACCTCAGCTTAGAGGAGACGCCGGGCGCAGAGATCGAGATACTTGTCTGGTATAGAGGAAATCGCGTATAGAAGTACGCCTCACGTGGAAAACGTCTCAACTAGCGCCGCGTCGACTCGTTCTTTCTCCCTTCCCCTTTCTCTTTCTCTCTTTTGAGAGAGCAAGCGCTCAAACAAAGGAGCTTGCGAACTCGCACTCGACTTTTCTCCTTTCAGCCGCGGACAGACGGAAATGTCGCTGGCAGCGGCAGCAGCGGCAAGCGCTTGCTCGCTACTTACATTTTCCATCAACGCGCGGAACTACCGGCGACTACGATTCCCGCAGCTCTGTAATTTTCCGCGATTTGTCGCCTGTCTTGTCGTCGGCACGCAACCTCTTCGGATTTCTCCAGAGGTTGTGGATAACCAAGTCAACTTGTGCTGTTCGCTTTTCATTATTAACCCTGACAGCTTTGTTCGAGCGTGGTCTTCGATTACTTTTTTGTTTTCAAGTCTGGACTTTTGTTTGATTATTTTTTCGTTTCGGAGCCACGCCATCTTTAATCTTGTTTCACTATATACATTGCTAGAATGTTTATTTAATTATAATATAGCTTCTTGATAGATGTAATCCTGATAATACGTGATGTGCCAGATATTTGAGATATGGTATCATTATGATACATCATCTATGGGTTACCCTATTATCAGTAAGAATAAGTTCTGTAATTGAATGAGAAGAGTAGTGTTATACCGAGATAAAAAGAAGAACCAGTTGAAAAAGAAAAAAAATGTGAATTAACTAAAAATATTTAACACTGATACAGGTATTCGCTTACATAGTTTGCTGCATTTCGTGTTTTTTCCTCCCCTTTGTTTTATAACGTAGCTTCCACAGTTTTTCTTGAATAAAGTTATTATATTATAATTTATTTTGCTTTACTTTTTGTAAATCGTGTCCTCATTTAGCTTATTTTATGCAGACTCAAAGTTCGTCGTAGCGTTTATGCAAAACGCTCTTTTCTTGAATAAATAAAGCAGTTTTTTATCTCGTATATCGAGAAATAGTATTTTTCGTAACAAGGGCGTAAAGTTTCACACCCACGTGTGATTGCTGTGCATGAGGGTCAGCGAATCCGGTCCGAGTGTTTCGGAATCACATGCGGATGAGAAGTTAACGCACATGTTGCAAATCATATTTTATGATATCAGTATGCGTAAAATTGCACTTTTAAAAATATGCAAAATGTGTAAAGTGCAACTTTAACGCAAACTTTACGTATGCGTATCATAAAGATCTTTTTATTTCCCGGAGTTTACTAGAAAATAGTAAATTGTGTTACAGGAAGTCCATAACCTGTTTTATTCTCTCGATACATAAAATATTATTTGTCATATATCAAAATCATAGTTTTACGCACTTTGTTCGTGAAACAAGTTTTGCCCACAAATTAAAAAAAATTCATATAATAACACTCATTTTGCTCAGGTGCAAATGTCTAAACGAGATTCAAACTGCCTTTTTCGCAGATATTGAACACAATTTTTTCGTATAACGCAGAAAAATATCATTTAAAAAGACTCGATAAACGGTTCGATATATAATCGAAAAGTTGATTTTAACATCGACTATCATTGAAATGCACTATGTTGATTTATATTAATTTTTAAACAGGGGATATAAACAAATTTTTACCGATAATTAAATCAATAATAATAAAGTTCTTGAATTTACCGGACAAAAGGAGGTTTCCTTTTCGCTCACAGATTTGATCAAACTTTTTTCAAAATATTCTAGAATATTATCTGCACGGGGTAAAGTTTTAATAAAGTATAATAGTATTAAATAATTAAATTTAAATAAAAATAACAGATTAGTTCCAGGAGGGCATACCGATCGTGATGAGGAGCACTCTTGGAGGTCTGGATATTAAATTAGTATATTAAAATGTACCCAATAACTTTTGATTTTCTTATATTAGTAACAAAATATTTGGTAATATAATACTTAAATTTATCATAACTATAATAGTATAGATTTAGCACATTGTAAAAGCCAAATTTTACTTCTCCAAAATAATGATTAGAACTTTAATTTTAGAACGTGCCATATAAAAAGAGGGTACGACGCGAGTTAATATAAGTTTACCTCTTGGATCTTGTGTAACAGCCTTTTAGAGATCAAAGCTTCATCACTTACAAGTGATCATTTACTGTAGCACTTGATAGCTTTTCTGCTGCTCATAAAATCGGACGCTTACGAGCGAATAATCCATAAGTAAGCGGCGCACAAGCGAAGCCGCGCACGTACTTTACTGAAGGCGTCACTTCGATGACTAGGTCGAAAAGAGGCGCTTGCAGTTTTTACGAGTTGTGTTTCTAGAAAAAGGCTATTTTCGGCTCTCAAGCGCAACTGCATGCACACAACTGTTGCGGTGCCGCACTTTAACACTCCTATGATGAAGTGGCCATTACTGAAGCTGCAGAGGTCTCGTAAAAGCTCATAATAACCGTACATGGCTAAAGTATCGTGGCGCTAAGACGAAAACAAGGCAGCGGATTGCAAGCGGTAATGCGCGCCGGCGTTAAAAGTACACGACTGCAGTTTCTCTATAAGCCAAAGGAGCAGCGACTAGCTCTTAACCTTATATGCGTAAGAGTGCTCCTTCGTCACCTTTCGTGGCCCTCCCCAACTAGCTTTCTCTAAGCCGAGCTTAACGCGTGTTTCGTCGATCTGCCGAGAGTGCGCCTCCATTCCCGGCATCCCCCGGTTAAGGGATTATGGTCGTGGACTTTAGAACTTTCCACTTGTATAAACTGCAAACCAGGAGTAGTAAAAGCCCGTCTGCAGGGATAGAGCCGCCGATGAGGAAAGCACACGCGTCGTACTTATAACCAACTAACGATAAAACCGATCGAACAGGCTGATATGCCTACGTGATAGTGAGCTACACAACTTATATGAGCAGTATGAGCTTCAAACTAATAGCAGTACAGGGCTTCTAGTCTGCCATTACACTTGTTAAATCTTCTTTATTTTCTATAATCAAGGCTCTGCGAAATAATTACAAATCCACCAAAGTTTTGCTTTAATATTTCTTTATAATAAATACACATCAGAATTAAGTAAGTTAGACGCCAAGGGTTTCGTTGAACTGGTAAGCCAGCTTAATGAAAGATGGCTTGAAAAAAGTCTCTCTTCATAAATGTAAAAGGAAGAAGCCAAGAAGTAAGAAGAGTACGTACAGCATAACATGCATAACATGGCGGTGCTTTTGGTCGAGGACTTTTGTTATTGCGCGAGGAACATCAAAGACAGGATCAACCGTGAATCAAAGAAGAACGAAGAGAATAGTAGTGGAGAGCGCAGAAGACGTTAGGGTTTGGGGGGAAAGATGGCGGAGGTCGCTCGTTAGGCAGATTGCTTGGGAAAAGGGGGCAAAAGGGTTCGTCTTGTGTCGCTTGACTAGATTGATATATATCTGAAGGTCTATCATCTTTCGTGTAAGCGAGTAGCCTTTCTCCAAAGTTCTATTAAATAACTTTTGTTTTGACTGTTGAAAAAGAGATCTTGATTACTTTTAAGAACAAAAGTAACAAACTTTTCAAATATTCTTACATGGATTGAGAATTAAGGAAGTGTGGGGCAACTTTCAATACTTTAACTGATTTGCGAGAGGTGTTGCGCGACGCAGAGATTGGACACCATCATATAGATGAAGAGTAGCCTTAAGTAATAAGAGGCGAAATTACTGGAGCATGTTAGACTGATCTTTCATCAAACTTGGCCCAATTTTAAGACTACTTTTTTCCCATTCATACAAATACGAAAAATTATTATAATAAAATAAAAAAAATCCAAAAACTAGCGGACATGCTTGATCTAAAAGATAATTAGCGACTAAAGCAAAGGGAAAGGGTAGATATGAGTAGAGTTAATATTCTTAATGTATTATAAAATGATTTTGCAACCTTTAATAAATTAAATAGAAAAGAGACAATTAAGATTAACAGCACTTGACAATACAAAACTGTACGTGATTTATCACAAATAACTTTAACTTGCCAAAAAACTTTTTGCTAATATATTATTAATATTATTGCCAAATATTGAATAAGTAATAAGTCTTACTAGAAGAATCCCGAAAATTTTCATGGTCCATTGGACCACGGAGTTAATAGAGAAAAACGAAGGAAACATTCAAATAACATATTTGGGCAAAGTTTTGCGACTTATCGAAGAGAAATACAAATATGGATAGATACAGAGATATACTTTGTTACAAGCAAAAGAGCCGATCATGGGATTAACATATCTTATGACAGTTTTATATAGTTGATTATAGTTGTTATATTGTGATCGCAATCTCAAGGAATACATGATAAAATGTTATTTGAAATACAGGATCTTTATCGTAGGCTAGTTATGGCTATTTCTCGAGTGTACGATGTATAGCCAGATTTGATAAATTTTTATTAATAATGATTTTGGAAAAAAATTATCTTAATTTTTGCGTTATTTAAACTTTTTATATTACGGAGCTTTCGACTTGTATAAGAGCTTAAATAAAACTTTGCTTCTGGTACTTCAAATTAACTTTTCAGATATCTCTCTGCTATATATCTTGACCAAGCTACTTACACCACTAACATTCTAGGGTGAGGAGATGACTCAGCTCACAGATTCTTGGGCCTGTTATGTTTAAATGAGCAATATTTAAGGTTTCAGGGCCCATACACAAAACGCCAAAACATGTTCTATATTTTTGATAATTTCAGTAATTATTTTCACAAGTTGCCCGGAATTGGGTTCTTTTCCTGTAAATATTATTTAATCTACTCTCCTGAAATCTTGAAACTTGACAAAGTTGACAAAGTTTGCTAATTTATGCGGTTATCAAATTTTAAGAGTGATTTTATTCTTGGCCTTTATTAACGACATTTCTAAGCTTTTGAGACAGAAAGAGAGAGTTAGAGAGAGAGAGAGAGAGAGAGAGAGAGAGAGAGAAGGAGAGCGTGAGTGAAAGAGAGATAAGAGAGATGAGAGAAGGAGAGAGAGTGAGAGGGAAAAGGAGAGAGAGAGAGAGAGTTGTAGGAGGAGGAGGGGAAAGCAGCCGAGTTCTAAACAAGGGAGCAAACGCCTCGTGGGATACGAGACACCTGCAACGCGACAGCGTCCCTAGTTGCTGCTGTTAGCTGTTGCTGTTGCTGGTATGGCACGCCTGCTGTGTAAGCTCGTTTATGAATACGATTACGATGAGCTTTATGGACATGGCGATCATAAATTTGCGGTCCAAGATTGTGAGCAGAGATATCTAGAGAGGAAGATGGAAACAGGAATACATAGAGAACTGGTCAGAGATGTTTGCCTTAAGGTAACATACGTTTCACCCGTACTAGAAAAAGACTACTGGAGAAACAAGAGAGTCCAAGTTTATTCTATACTTTTACTCAATAATACAGATAATCTATTCATTATTTTTACTTATTTATGATTTTTTTACCAATTATAGTTTATTATTACATAAATAAAATTTATAAAAACTATTAAAGTTTTAAAGAATTTGATAGAATATTTACAAAAAGAACTCGAATATTTGAATGTACCTGCTTATAGCATAAGCTAGATTTTTATTAAACAAAAATGTGCTACATTTGTTTTCTCGTATATCGATTAGCAAAGAGCATATTGCTTGTTTGAATAAATAATGCTTCCTTCGACAAACATTGATCAGTGAAATTGAATTGCGTCGAAATTGAACACGCGAATTACAAATGAATTTACCCAAAATATTCTTGAATCAAGACTTTGATAACACCGAGTTTATTCGGCTGTAAATAACGAAGCTTTTTTTTAAACAAAATATTAATTATAGTTTACAAAATTTGTTAATTTCAAAACAATTAAAGATATGCGAGGTAAATACGTTTGAACTATTTTTGGCGCTGTAATTATTCATTTATAATTAAATTTTACCCATGTTTCAGATCGATTAAACATTCAGTCAAGTCAGTTAATGAGTTTTATTCAATGAATGATTGCTTAATAATTCAAAAATTACTAATGTAATTGTAAATAATATTAAAGACTGATAATCTCAAAACAAATAAGAAAATTATTTAATTGTAATAATTTACATTTTATAAACAATATAGGTATATAGTTCTAGATGAGTACAAAATACTTTTTTGTTTTTCTACATATGTGGATAGATGGAATCGAAAGTATTGTGAAGCAATAAGACAGAATAATGCGACGTGGTTACAAACATTCTGTATGATAATAGTAGAAACATAAAATCGCTGCTAATTGCATTAGTTTTATTTTTTCTCAAAGGAACTTTAAGATTTATTATTTTGTATATAATATTTTAATTTAATGCAATACATTCTTTTTTAGGCAAAATTATTTCGAGTCTTTTGAATTAATATTTCAAATTTAATCTTCAATAAAGTAATCGATATTAATTCAAAAATTTTGCTGGTACTATAAATTAATGAAGCTTTCACACAAATTACAACATCTGACTACTTCAACATTTCTCAGCAAAACTTAGTAACTTACGTATATGCATTTACATGATTAATTTAAGCTTATTGACCTAGAATGTATAATATCTACTGAGAGAAAAATTTTGTCCTCACAATAAAAGTTTTTAATTGGTGAAATTAAAAATTTGTTGAATCAAACAAAGTTTAATTGATCCAATTAAGTATTAAATATTTTTCACAATGAAATTGCTAAAAACATTTAAATATGACAGCTTTTATATTGTTAAACTTTTTAAATAGTACCAGTAACAGTGCCAAATTCTTTACTAATTCATATTTCAACAAAATTAAAAATTTCCTTTTATAGCTTAACAAAAATAATACAATATTTTGTATCCACTTTATTTGCATAGAGTACATGTAATCATATAAAATCTAAAGTTTTATTTTATTCATACTAGATCATACGGCCACTATGCGGCCGGAAATTAGGTTAGCTACTGTTAGAGTTGTCAACAAAAAGAAATAAAAACAAAAGAACGCATATTTTTAGCCAATCAGACAGCGAATAAACTGTCAACAATAAAATACATATTAATTTTTTATAAAGGGATAAAATCTACTACTTGTGCACATAAGGGTAAGAATCCTTATAGGTTCTCATAAATAATTGATACAAAAATATGTATATAAGTTGTAAAGTTTTGCTGTAAGGATAGTTGGTATCATGTGTCTGTTTCGAAAAAAAAATTATTGGGCGATATCGAAATGAAAAGGCATTGGACTTTGAACTTGTCGCTTTTTCATACACATAGTATGATTAATATGAATTATGACATAATAACCTTGTTACAAGTTTTATCAAAATCTGTGACTCAGATCTTAGATGATCTTCTGGTAAATGACAGTATAAATTTTATATACATATTTTCTACAGCCTTTAGAACGAATTTTTCATAAAAAAAAAAAATAAAAAAATAAAAGAGTTAATATACCAAAACCAAAGCATTTTCTTTGAGAACTGCGTGTGCATGCGTACGCGCTTGTGTATACGTGTGTGCGTAATAGAGAAAGAGAGAGAGAGAGAGAGAGAGAGAGAGAGAGAGAGAGAGAGAGAGAGAGAGAGAGAGAAAGAGAGAGAAAAGCTGCATATTGGGCTGTGATGTCGCGTCGGCGCAGAGAAGGGCTGCCAGAGCGTAGAGCAGCAGAATAAGCTACAAGCTACAGCGGGCTTGCAAGCTGACTTGACCGCGCGCTGCTTGCTGGCGGGCTACGTTCGGTTCGTTAGTTATTTGATCGACGTGTAATTACGCGAACGACTGGCAGAGAAACTTGGTTGTTTCGCAAAACGGCGATAATGACCCCACGCCGCGCGCGCGCAAGCTTGGGCGCAGGAAAGTTGTGCCACTAGTGCTACACTACTCACCAAAGCGCACGCAACTTTGCTGCTGCGTGTAATTATGAACAATACAATTAGCCCTGCGATCTCGGCGCTTCGTCCGTCAATGCGAGCCTCATGCTCCTTTACCCTTTAGTTAATTTTTTTTCTGATCATTTTGCCTGCCTAACTCTCTCCCTCTCTCTCGCTATTTTATTTTCAAGGCTCTCCCTTTGATGCTTTTGACGTGTTTTCACCTAGGGTTTTGCTTTTCACGCGCTTTTGATGTTTCAGGGCTGACTTGGCTTACTTTGACAAAAAGCACTTTCAGTGTTTCTTTATTTGCGATTTCTTTTACTTCTTTAAGGTACTTTTTAAGTATATTATTGCAGATTTTTTTATTTACTGTTGTTATGTTCATTATATTCATATATTAATATGAATATTATTGACAATACAGTTGCTCTGAATAAATTTACCTTTAACTATTCATGATACTTTACAGTGAATTCAAAATTCAAATGTAGATGATACTTCATGCATGTATTTAACTTATTTACTTTATTAATTAAAATATTTTTTTGATGAATTATTATTATAATGTAAAAAAATAATGTATTCTTACAGTAACTAATTCTCATTACAATACATCAAAAATTCAGAAATTCCGTGTTACTGATTTCAAGATAAGACATTGATATTTGAACCTAATGTTGTTATTACATTTATACAGCATGGTATAATTCGATTTTGAATTTATGCGGAATTTAATTTTCAGCATATTTTATGATTTGTTATTAGTATTTTGCAGTCATGTAATATAATTTAAGTTTTCTACCATTTTACACTATTTAAAATAATAAATTAAACTTTTGATGATCGTTATTCGCTTTAACATGCTCAAGTTGATATTATATATTTATTTTTTTATTAAATTTTATCATCTCTCGTTTGAAATCATTTAGCACATCAAGCTGATATTAGTTTCGGACTAAGAAGAGTTTACTCTTTCCATCACGATTAAAAATCTTATGCATTGCGCGTTATTATCTTAGGATACGCTATTATGAAGTAATTTAGCAGCGTCAGCTGTTAATCATAAAAGCGTTTAATGCTTCAAAGATTGAAAGTAGAACTCTGTCTAATTATATAATTATGTGCTTCGTAATCTGCCCGACCATACACGGCCTTAACTACTTACGCGAAGTTATGCTTACATTACGTCTCGTGTTGTTTTTGCGTATTAATTTTTATTTTCAACATATTCAACTACGCTTGTGAAACTTTCAAATACGTCAACAGACAATTACGAGATACGTAATCAGTGAAAGCCGAGTTAAACAGCTTATTTTATACTAATTACCATGGAGCATTAAACTTTGCATTCGAACACTCAGCTAGTACAACAGCACTCATGATAATGCCGAAATAATGGAAGAATTATATAAGCAGAAAAGGAAATTCTTGACACTCATCTCCTCCCATTCAGAGATAATTCGCTTTAGATGAGATTGTTGTGCGCAGGCGCAGTGCAGGATGGACCTGCGGTATCGTGGTCGAGTGCGCTCCCTTCTCCTTCGGTCCGTAATTAATCCATTTGTCACAGCCACGACAACTATTATGTTGAGTCTGCGGAGCGTATATTTGTAATCCGAAGGAAAAAGGCATTTGTAGCTCAGCAAGAAGAGTTGGCTCTTAATTCAGCCCGTCAATATACATAAAGCTTTCGA
Organism: Eupelmus urozonus; assembly: GCA_900480035.1. NCBI lineage: Eukaryota > Metazoa > Arthropoda > Insecta > Hymenoptera > Eupelmidae > Eupelmus > Eupelmus urozonus. The sequence goes on along the minus strand of UELX01000715.1, from coordinate 1,803 downwards.
GTAGAACAACGCTCGCCTTTGAAAATGGAAAATTTGTAGCTCTCCGTAGAATCTTGTTATAAATATGGCCCCGATAGCCGGGGGGGAGGGAGAAGGATAGAATGAAATTCGCGGAAATACGAGGGAAATCGGAGGTGCCGAGAGCGGAGGTTTCTTGTATACAACGGGACAGTAGAGATGTGGGCGATGCAAGAGAGGCCGATGATAAATAGAGCGCCGCTCGCGCAAACTGCCAGCATACCGGAGCAACACTGTGTAGCTCGCAGCGGCAGAGGCAGCACCACCACTTTGGCGCATACCGATGCCCCAGCCACAGAGTGGGAGAGAGAGAGAGAGAGAGAGAGCGAGCGTTACCGGACGTGCCTGTGTCCTCGTCCTCGAAATATCTAGACATCGGAATCTCTCTGGACGGTAGAGCGTATATAGCTCTGCAAGCGATATCCCCGTACTCCTAAGAACGTGTTATTGCAGGGAGGAGGGAGACGCACCGATGTGCAGCGCTGCTTCTTTTCAGCGTACATAGACCCGGGGGACATTAATATTTTACATGCCATTGGGAGCTGGAAAGAGCAAAGACAACGAGCCGGGGCGATTGAATTTTCCTGCAGAAGCAGCGATCCTGACTGACTAAAATCGGAGCTTACGTTCTGAAAGCAGAATTCAATATTTTTTCGGTAATCGAGACATAGCTGAATTTTTCCGGCCCATTGAATAAATCCTGACTATAGTGAGATTTAATCGCTGCGCAGCGTCGCCGATTCGTCGAGCGGTATATTTTTCCGAGTCATTTCTTTAACTTTTACGAATCGCGATTCGAATTAATTTATTTGAATTTATTATTCAAAGAACTTTAATAAATTTTGACTATGTGATTTCAATTTTTCCACAGCTTTAACTTAAACTTATTGTTTAAATTAAAGCCTTTGAACATTTTAAATCATTTAATCTTGATGTTGAAAAATTTAAGTCTAAACAGTATAGAAAATTAACAGATATGGCAAGATTCCAAATTAATGTTAGCTGCAGACTATCCTATAAAAAATGTTACCTCTTATTGGCTAATTTGAAACAATATTTATAAAAGAAAGCATCTAGATATTAACATATCAATTTTTAGTAATACCAGTTCTACTTATTAACAACTCAATTAAAAATGATATGCTTAACTGCGTTTACTAATTAAAACTAACGAATTTCTGAGATAAGAGAGATCAGCAATACTTATATACGTCAGCTGAGACAACAAAGATTTTTTTATAGTATAGATAGATGTATTTAATGTAAAATCAACTTAAAAAAATAAAATTTGTTACAAACCATTCTATCTGATTCTAAAACGTTATAATAGGTCAAAAGTTATAGGAACAATATAATACGAAAATTTAAAAAATTTTTCCGAAGTTAGTAATTTTTAAAATCGAATATCTCGTAAAAAATAGTGTATCATGTATCTCGCTATCTCGGCCCCAAAGCTCCCACTCGCCGAGAATGATTCATGTGCGATCGTGGTAGCATATACTTATTTTTTCGTCCAAAGGCGGTCAAATTGCCAAGTGACCGCATAAGTGATGGTGTGAATATACAGGGCAAAGGTAAGGGTTCAAGGGCGAAGCCCCTAATGGGGGGTACAGGGGGCGACGTCCGCGTCGTGGAGCCCCCTGCATAGGAAAAAAAATAATATTATAAAATAAGTCAATAAATAAACAAAACTGACTTTCTCATTCACACATACTCTCTCTCTCTCTCTCTCTCTCTCTCTCTCTCTCTCTCTCTCTCTCTCTCTCTCTCTCTCTCTCTCTCTCT